>PVLC010005579.1:0-75555 GCA_004027655.1 Graphiurus murinus
GTACTGGGGATTGAACTCAGGGGCATTCTACCTCCGAGCTACACCCCCAGTCCTATTTTTTATTCTTTATTTTGAAACCGAGTCTCACCAAGTTGCAGAGTGCCTCACTAGGTAGCTGAGGCTAGCCGCGAACCCGGATCCTCCGGTCTCAGCCTCCCGAATGCTGGGATTACAAGCGTGCGCCACCACGCCTGGCTAACATCCAGCTTTTAAGTAATGCTATTCTTAACTTTTCAAATGTCTGTTAACTGACCCAAGTGCAGATAATAAGAAATTTTATTTATTTTTTGCAACATTTGCCAAACCTCTTTGTATACTGTTCAGATTAGATTAGACAATAAATGTTAACACTCAAAGTTAAGGCTTTAATGGTCACCTGTGTATTAATTCATTTTTCCTATATACTGACTTACTATATTAAGTTGAGCTAACACCTCATAATATTTGCTAAATTGATTTTGCAAATTTATGGCAGTTTATATATTTTAACACAAAATAATTTTTTCTAAGAAACAGTAATACAGACTTTACTTATTTTAATCATTGTACCATGATAATCTGGTTGTTATGAAAAAGAAGAATATAATTAGATTAGGAAAATTGTGGTGGAAAATATTTAAAAGTCTTACAAAACAAGATTATCTTAGGGGAAAACATGCTTGTTCTTACCTCTAAAGAAATTTAAGAAAAAATACAAATGAGAGTTCAGAAAGAATGTGATGTTTCAACTTGGATTAATAAAAGTTAATGCTGTTTTTTGTTTTCTTTTTAAAAATATACTTTTTTGGTGCATTATAATTATACATCATCTTGAGGTTTAGTGTGATAGGAACATACATACACACAGTACCTGGAATGTTTCCCTTTGGCCCCCCTCCCCTTCTCTGTTCATAATGTTGATTGGTGTTGATTGCTTCACATATGTTTGAATGGTTTTCTTTTTGCTGTATTGGGGATTGAACCCAGGGGCATTCTACCTCTGAGCTAGACCCCTACTCCTATTTTTTATTCTTTATTTTGAAACAGGGTCTCACTAAGTTGTGGAGGGCCTCACTAAATAGCTGAGACTGGCCTTGAACCTGCGATCCTCCTGTCTCAGCCTCTCAAGTACTGGGATTACAGGCTTGTGTGCCACCATCACCGGTTGTCCTTGTTTGCTTTTGAATGAATTGCTTTGGTTGGTCTAGAATTTTGTTTTTTTCTCACTTTGTATCTGGCACTGATATATATATATATATATATTTTACAACATTACATCATTCAAAGAGAGCCATGCCTCTATTAGAAGCATTAAATATCTATGAGAATTTTTTTTTTTTTTTTTTTTGCGGTTCTGGGGATTGAACTCA
This sequence comes from Graphiurus murinus, assembly GCA_004027655.1. Taxonomy (NCBI): domain Eukaryota; kingdom Metazoa; phylum Chordata; class Mammalia; order Rodentia; family Gliridae; genus Graphiurus; species Graphiurus murinus. Next base: position 1,350 of record PVLC010005579.1, read on the forward strand.
GGGGCATTCTACCTCCGAGCTATACCCCCAGTCCTATAAATATATTTTTTTTATTCTTTATTTTGAAACCGGGTCTCACTAAGTTGCGGAATGCCTCACTAGGTAGCTGAGGCTGGCCGCGAACCCGGATCCTCCGGTCTCTGCCTCCCAAATGCTGGGATTATAGGTGTGCGCCACCACATCTGGCTTCATCCCATGTTCTCATAGACTGATCCAAGGGAAAAAAGAGAACTGCTTTTAGAGTATACTTGGATCTCCTTCATTACAGTGTGAGGTTCCATTTAGCTATGTTAGATTAGGAAAGAAAACAAACAGAAAAAGCTGGGACTGATAAATGACAAAACATTTTTTTCTGCAGACAAGAAATATAAATTAACTCAATACAAAATGTATAAACAGACTTTTGTTTTACTTTTTTTTCATAATATATTTTACCTTTTAAGCCCAAGATGAAGATGAAAGGACTGTTCTTGCTGACAATAAATGTCAGTGTGCCAGGGTTACTTCCAGAATCATCCGTTCTCCTGAAGATCCTAATGAGGACATTGTGGAAAGAAATATTCGAATTATGTATGTGATATTTTATCTTTTTTTCCTCTTGTAAGCAGAGTACTTTATGTTGTTAAGCATTGTTTAATGTAATATCTTCATCTTTACTCCTTTTGTGTGTGTGTTATTGAGGATTGAATCTAGAGGTGTTCTACTCTGAGCTACACTCTTTCTCCCATCCCTTTCAGTCTGTGCTTAGCTCTTCCTCAAACTGCATGTCTGGTTCAGTCATCACTTCTTTTTTTTTTTTTTTGCGGTACTGGGGATTGAACTCAGGAGCATTCTACCTCCGAGCTATACCCCCAGCCCTATTTTTTATTCTTTATTTTGAAACCGGGTCTCACTAAGTCTCACTAAGCTGCGGAGTGCCTCACTAGGTAGCTGAGGCTGGCCGCGAACCTGGATCCTCCGGTCTCAGCCTACCGAATGCTGGGATTACAAGCATGCGCCACCATACCCGGCTCAGTCATCACTTCTTATGGCAGGTTTTTTTTTTCGATCACTCAGATTCTGCTTGCATGGCTCCATTATGGATAGAACAATTGCAGAGGCATACAATTGGAAGGATGGCATCCATGACATTGGCACATTGGCAATTCAACCCTGTTTAAAGAAGGGTGTCTGTCTCATGTTTGTGTGTCTGAGGGGGAGTATATATATACATATATATGTGACCTATTTTTATTCTAATAACTTATTAGAATATATATATTTATATATACTAATATAATGTAATATTTTATATTTATGTATATATATATATATATTAGTACTGGAGATTGAGCCCAGAGGCACTTTAAAAACTGAGCTATATCCCTCATTCTTTTTCTTTTTGAGACAGGGTCTCATCTAAGTTGCACAGGCTGGCCCCGAGCTTTTGATCTTCCTGCTCAGCTTCCAGTGTCACTGAGATTACTGAGAATCACTGTGCCTGGCAGAGAATTTTAACTAGTTTTTTTTTTTTTTTTGGTACTGGGGATTGAATCCAGGGGCATTCTACCTCTGAGTTACACCCCTAGTCCTATTTTTTTATTTTTTATTTTGAAACAGGGACTCACTATGTTGCGGAGGGCCTCAATAAGTAGCTGAGGCTGGCCACCAACCTGCCATCCTCCTGTCTCAGCCTCCCAAGTACTGGGATTACAAACATGCGCCACCACACCTGGCTCTGGCAGAGGATTTTAAAAATAACCCTCCATGATTCTCTAATTCATCCTTTTCTTTTATAACATTATCCTTTTAATTGTTTTTCTGAAATCAGATAATTTAATTACTTCATACCATTTTGCCTGATGTATATTGATCTTCTCTAATCTTATTTCTGAAAGTGAATTATCAATGCTGTGTCATTGTGGCGTTATCCCCAATTCTCAACTCTATCACTTGCCAAATGACGTGAATTTGGGGAAGTTACTTAACCAATTTGAGCCTGTTTCCTAAACTAAAAAGGCGATAATTATGTATAGATACACATAAAATTCTGAAGATTAAATATAATAATTTATAAAAAAAATACTCTTTGGCTCACAGTAAGACCCATAAATGTTTATTCCATTGTCTTTCTCATTATTTAAAATCTTTTCTAATATTATAAGAGTCTTTGCAATCTAATAAAGAACAGATAATTCATTCATTCATTCAAGTATTTATTTAGTAAATGTCAAATATTGAGGGTTGGTGCTGGGGATAAAACAAGTTATATAAAACCAGCCCATGCCAGAGCTTTTGTGCATTTAAGGTAATCATCACACAAGTAAAATTTGAGCTGATCTTTAAAGGAAAAGCAGGGTTTTGCCAAGTAAGCCAAGATAGTTGACAGAAGTATTACTTTGAGGTTTGAGTGAGAAATATTTAAAATATAGCAAATCACTGTAAAGAACTGAGTAATAGTACTATTGAGTACTTAAATATGATAAGTGCTGTTCTAATAAAATAGTAAGTACTATTATAGCAATATGCCTATTATCAGAAATAATAATATCTGTATTCCAAAATTTTGCTTGTTTTCTTTTCCTTTTTTTAGTGTTCCCCTGAACAATAGGGAGAATATCTCTGATCCTACCTCACCAGTGAGAACCAAATTCGTGTACCATTTGTCTGACCTGTAAGAGATTTTCTTTCATACTAATATATGTGGAAGTTAGTAACTTTTAATGAACTTGTTAGCAAGAATTTTCTGAAAATTTCAGGAATTTAAATATTTACAAATATCTGAATGTTTGAAATGCATCAACTTCTGTGTTGTTAGATATCATAGATTCATAAAACTGTCACAGAGTAAAAAGCAGCCATAGGTTTATTCTAAAGAAATTATTGACATTTTTGCAGGAATGGCCAAATTTTCTGAATAGTTCAGTAAGTAGATTTCAGCTTATAAACCTATAGGTATTTCTTTGGAAATGATAGAATCCAATACCAAATGATGTTTTAAAAATGCTTTTGTCAGCCGGGCGTGGTGGCGCACGCTTGTAATCCCAGCATTCGGGAGGCTGAGACCGGAGGATCTGGGTTCGCGGCTAGCCTCAGCTACCTAGTGAGGCACTCTGCAACTTAGCGAGACCTGGTTTCAAAATAAAGAATAAAAAATAGGGCTGGGGGTGTAGCTCGGAGGTAGAATGCCTCTGAGTTCAATCCCTGGTACCGCAAAAAAAAAAAAAAAAAAATGCTTTTATGCTTTTGTCACTATAAATAACTAATTTAAAGAGGTATACAGTTGAGAATAAACCTAACATAATAGAAATTGCTGTGTAGCATAGATAAAAACAATATATTGCTTACTTTCAACTAATTTCCATTTATTACAGGTTGACAAATTTCATGAACTATTCTATATTGTAGTGCTGATTAGATTTGAAAGGAGTCATTCTTTATTATAAGTCAGAGCTGCATAACTAATTGATTTTCAATAAAAATGTGGTCATTTATATTTTGAGATAATATTTAATGGGAATTTCTAATGTGTATATATTGTTTTTCAGCTGTAAAAAATGTGATCCTGTAGAAGTAGAGCTGGGTAATCAGGTAGTTGTTGCCACCCAGAGCAATATCTGTGAAGAAGACAGTGCTACAGAGACCTGCTTCACTTATGACAGAAACAAGTGCTATACAAATATGGTCCCACTTACGTATGGTGGTGAGACCAAAATGGTGAAAACAACCTTGACTCCAGATTCCTGCTATCCTGACTAAGTCATTGCTGAATATACAACTCTTCTTGAGAGGCTCTCCATTTTTACCCAGAAAGTTAGTACGTTTATTGGCAATGAATTTGAAAGCAAGATTTCTTTGAATGATGTAAACAGAACTTACCCTCAAAATAATTGAAATAGTAACATCATTATCTTTATTAAGTAATTACTTCCCAACTCTAAGAATTAAAATCGGTCAATTATCATGTTTGCCTAAAGAGGTTAAAAAAATAAGTGGAAAAAGTAGAACTCAAAACAGTAAAAATCAGGAAGCATAGTTACATTAAATGCGTTTTCTTCTTCGTTTTGCTTTGCCTTAGAGAGCCAGAGCTTTTGCACATTCTTTCCTGTTCTCAGAGTTTCGCTGTGTAGAGAAAATATATATGTAAAAGTAGGCCAATTATATATTTTTATTAGAAAAATAATAATTGGAGAACATGTCTTGAAACTCTTTATATAATAATTTAAAATGGGATCTCTAATAATTATGAAACCAATTTGCTTAAAGTGATACATTTAAAAGTACAATTAAATTATATCTTGACAACACAGATTTGGCAGCAGATAATACAGTTTTTATTTTATTGATAAAAAAATTTTTTTGACAATCAGATTAGAAATTCTCATTGGAAATACTCTGTGTTGCAACTGAATCTAATGAAATATGTATTCCAAAATATGTATTCTCTAGCACAGTTTGAATAATTAAATAGATTATAAGCATATACTTGTGTGAAATAATTTGTTGGAAAAAAGTTTACTTGTGTTAATTTTCTTATATGTAAATTAAGTATAATTTGTTATTGATGAACAGTTTGTGAGTACAATGTAATGATGCATTAATCACTGAATTTACCTTTCTGAGGTGGCTCTGTCATTTTACACCTAAAATTAAATAAAACGGCAAGGTCTCCATGGCACATAAAACTCCTCTGACAGAAAGCCAAGGTCAACTGATATATATATACATATATATATATATTTGGTGCGGGCACGTGTGTGTGTGTGTGTGTGTGTGTGTGTGTGTGCGCGCGCGCATGCATGCATGTGTGTTTGGTACAGGGGATTGAACCCAGGTGCATTCTACTCCAAGCTACATCCCTAGCCCTTTTTGTTTGTTTGTTTTTTGTTTGGAATCAGGGACTCAGTAGGTTACTGAGAGCCTCACTATGTTGCTAAGGCTGATCTCAAACCTGTGATCCTCCTATCTCAGCCTCCCAAGTACTGGGATTACAGGCACACACCATCTAGGCCGACTCCAATTGACATATATATCTAAGGATACTATGGAAAGTAAATGCTGACTCTTAATTTAAAATGGTGGGAGTATGATTAGCAAAAGTTAGTTTCTGTAAGAAGCTTTCTTCTGTTTTCTTTTTTAAAATAGTAGTAGTCAATTTTTAATAACTTCCTCAGTGTTTATACTGATCATTCAGCTTTTCTTTAGGGATGAGGATAGGACACTCTGGTTGTCAGTAGAAATAATAGTTTTGATATGGTAAAGACATCCATTATTGATTGATCTTTTATCTAGCATATGGTTTTAGCTGTCTTTGAATTTCCTTTAATCAGTAAACATTCTTAGCCCTTCATACCATCAAATATTACTTATCCAAACTTCCTTTCTACCTCCTTTCCTCTACTTAGGTCAGACCTGCATCAGGGTCTCTTCAGTTCCCTCCCTATTTTCCCTCATAGGTATTTTCCTAATCAATTTCTTATGCCTTTAATCTCATCTCTTTGTCTCTGCAGGGCCTGAATTAACATAATAGTTAACTATGATCTATCTGATTTAACAGTGGTGATATTGAGTATTCTTCACATGCCAAATATATGTTATCTCATTTAATCCTCATAAGTTTTTGGGTATTATTCTTATAAAGGAGACAACTAGTTCAGTGGATAAGTAGCAATTTGACATGTTCCCTTGGCTAGTTAATGTTAATGAAAGCCTGGAATCACTCTGCTAAACCTTACAAAATGTCAGTTGAGGCTCTTAGACAGTTATGCCCACTGGAACATTTTCTTACAGCTCATGTGGCATTTTGAGGCTTAATGCAACCTGTTCATGGACTGTAGTTATCATTTTTGTACTTTTTCTTCACTCTTTTTTATTTGAATTAAGTGGATGACACTTTGAAAAGACAGGCACAAATAGATACAGTTGGTGAAAAATATTTTTCTTCTGTATAGTTCTTGATAAGTTAGTCATTTGCCCAAAGAGCACATTTAGCACCAGCCAAAAGAAGACAATATGGATTAGCAAGTAGAATAATGCTTCTTTGTGTCAGACTCTTAGAAACTAATAGACTCAAGCTCAGCACTTAGTTTTCACTTCTAGACTGTTGTCATTTTTTATTTATTAATTTATTTATTTATTTGGAAACAGAGTCTTACTAAGTTGTGTAGGGCCTCACTAAGTTGCTGAGGTTGGCAGTGAACCTGCAATCCTGTTTCAGCCTCCCAGTACTGGGATTACAGGTGCACCTGGCTCAAACCGCTCTTTTTTTTTTTTTTTTTTTTTGCGGTACTGGGGATTGAACTCAGGGACGTTCTACCTCCGAGCTACAACCCCAGCCCTATTTTTTTATTCTTTATTTTGAAACCGAGTCTCACTGAGTTGCGGAGTGCCTCACTGGGTAGCTGAGGCTGGCCACGAACCCGGATCCTCCGGTCTCAGCCTCCCGAATGCTGGGATTACAAGCGTGCGCCACCAAGCCCGGCTTGACTGTTGTAATTTTTAATGGCTTTATGTGACTTCATATTCAAATGAACCATAGTTACAATTATACAGTCACAAATACGCAACTGTATGCAAACTCATAAGCAGACACACACATGCTTCTTGACCTGGGAGCAATGGGCTAAGATAATCACCTTTTTTTTTTTTTTTTTTTAATGGTACTGAGGATTGAATCCAGGGGCATTCTACATCTGAGTTACACCCCTAGCCCTATTTTATTTGAAACAGGGTCTTGCTAAATTGTTGAGGTTCTTGCTAATTGTTGAGGCTGTCCTCAAACCTATGATCCTCCTGTCTCAGCTTCTCAAGTACTGGGATTACAGGTGGGCACCACCATGCCCAGCTGAATAAGTACTTTTTTTTTTTTTTGCAATACTGGGAATTGAACCCAGAGTCATTCTACCTCCAAGCTATACCCCCAGCCCTATTTTTTATTCTTTATTTTGAAACTGAGGTTGGCTGCGAACCTCTGATCCTCCAGTCTCAGCCTTCCAAGTACTGGATTACAAGCGTGTGCCACCACACCCAGCAAATAAGCACTTTTTAATGGATTTTCTAGGTTTTGGCTATCTAGTAGCAGATGTAGTCTGGTTGGTAAATCTATGGCCATGTTGGAATACAGATTCTAAGTGACTAAATAATCTTGGGCAAGTTAATTCAATCTAACATTGTTTCCTCATTTAAAAAATGGAAATTGGAGCCGGGCATGGTGGCGCACGCTTGTAATGCCAGCATTTGGGAGGCTGAGACCGGAGGATCCGGGTTCGCGGCCAGCCTCAGCTACCTAGTGAGGCACTCCGCAACTTAGTGAGACTCGGTTTCAAAATAACGAATAAAAAAAAGGGCTGGGGGTATGGCTCGGAGGTAGAATGCCACTGAGTTCAATCCCCAGTACCGCCAAAAAAAAAAAAAGGAAATAAAAATATCTTGTAAATTTTTATAAATAAGGATACATCTCATATGTATGTATGTCACTTAGTCACTTAGTACATCTGTTATAGCAGTCAACAATACTCTGTAAATTGCAGTTATTATGTTTTATACTTTGGCTCTTCTCTCTTCCAAGGAAACAAACCAGTAAAAAAATGTAGATAAATATTAGTTCAATGATTCTCAAACTTTAGAGTGCATGAGAATAATCTGAAAGACTCAGTCAAAGCAGATTACTGAACTCTATCTCCAGAGATGTCGATTAAGTAGTTTTGTGGTGCAGTAGGGGAAACTACAGTTGTACAAATTTTGTTTCTGCCACTGTTGGGAACTGGGGAACCATAGCTTTAGAATGATAAACCTCTACTTCCACCTTGTGGTTCCATTACAAAGTACAATGAATATGCATTTTTAATATTTCATTTAATCTTCATAAGGTCCCTTAAAAATTACTTTATTACTTTAAAAAGTTTAATCAACTCTATTAACTTTTGAGAAATTCTAAATTTTTATCCATTTAAATATGTAGTTAAAGAGAAAATTATGTTTACTTAGCCTCTACTCTGTGCCCAGCACAGTATCAGTTGCTATGAGGGATACATTGGAATAACAACCAATCTCACTTTTTAGGATTTCTCCTACTCCTTCTATAAGCACAATAACACAGGAAAAATTAGCACATGATGTAGGACAAATGTATGATTAAATATAAAAGATGATGTGAGCTTTCAGAGACGCTGGGGATATTAGGGTTGAGATCATCTTGGAGAAGATATGAACTGAATGGGAATTTCATAGATGACAGTAGAACTTGCTAGAACTACATGAGTTAGGCAAAGAGACAGGAGAAAGCATAGCATAAATGTAGAAATAAGATGGAATAAGCCTGCTCTCTTCCCTCTTTGTATTCTCTATCAAATCTTTTACTTAGCTGGGCGTGTTGGCACGTGCTTGTAATCCCAGCATTTAGGAGGCTGAGACAGGAGTATCCGGGTTCGCGGCCAGCCTCAGCTGCTTAGTGAGGCCCTCTGCAACTTAGTGAGACCCTGTTTCAAAATAAAGAATAAAAAATAGGGCTGGGGGTGTACTCGGAGGTAGAATACCCCTGGGTTCCATCCCCGGTATCACAAACAAACAAACAAAAAAACTTTTACTTACATACTTCATTTATATATATCCTCTCAAATTGGTGATATGTAGTTCTTTTATTTATTTATTTATTTTTATTGGTCAAGACCTTTCTGTCCCTTCCCTGGTGAGTATGTAGTTTACCACCTACTTGTGGGAAAAAAGCCTAGCACTTTGCCACTGCAAGTTTGGTCTACCAGTTGGTTGAATCATCATTGCCTAGGATCATGGTAATACTACAGAGAAGTGGGAGGACACTGGGTGCTCAGGCAGATGAAATGGAACACTATGAGAGCAGAGGACTTTGACTAGGGAGGTGATTGGGGAGACACTGAGGGCAGCTTTGTCTGTTTCACAATTTTGTCTGTGTCACATTATAGCTCAACTTCCTCCTTGCTGCTTCCTTTAAAGATTTCTCTGGAGCTAGAAGTGAATTTTGCTGGTTGCCAGCTAAACTGTACTTCTAAATTGACTAAATTTAAAGTGAGAATAAAATGTCTAGTGGCTATTACTGGAATTGGGTGAGGTGAAGAGGCAAGGAAGAACAGGTGGACAAAAAGGAAAACTCTATCCTTTTGTGAAATGGTGATAATCTGTTTTCCATCAAGTGCAGTTTTCTTTTGAGTTTTAATTAGCAGTTGGTCTGAGTCACAGTGAAACCTTTGAAATTATGTGAAGGAGGGACAGACCTGTTGATTTTAAGTCCAACATTTCTGGTTCCCTTTTAGAAATAAAGTTAGTTTCCGGAGGGCAAGATGAGTCTTTTTGGGGGTTTCTTAAGGTCATGACTGAAGGAGATTGTAGTAATTGAGGGAAGAGGAAACACATGGGCATAGATTTGTCTAAATAAGTTGAAGTACCTCAGAGTTCTCTTTAAAGATGTATAAAGTTAAGATGGATGTGAGTGACCAAAGGAAATTACGTTATCTATATCTTTAGGTGTTTCAAAAAGCCAGAGGAAGAATCTTCATGACAATGGCTGCTAGGCTGAATTTTCAGAGGTTTGGCTGGACCCTACATTCCATTATCTTACTTTGTGTCCCTCATAGTGTAAGGCAAGATTTCCCCAGTCAACCAGACCAAGGCCTCTAGAGAAGTCTACTATAGATGGTGTGATGGAAGGCTTATGAAGCAGATGTGTATTAGTCTTGCTGGATTATCTCGAGCTTGTAATCCTCTGATACTATTTTGTATTCATGTAGTTTATCAACTAAAGGTTATAAACAGCTGTTTTACAACTGCTAGATATAGGAACTTGCAATAGAAGTGGGGCAGTAGTGGTGGGGTAGGAATCTTAGAGGCAAACGGGTCATTTCCAGAGCCTCCCATCTCTATTGTCTGCCCCTTAATGTTAGAGCAGACTTTACAAATTGTATACATCACTTCACCAGGGCAATAGAGGGATAGGTTTCTTTAATATAATAAACTCAGGTCTGGTATTGATGTTTGCAGAAGCATAACTGCTCATCATGAGATAAAGAGTCATTTTCTACAAAGACATTTTCCCTTTTTAGTCTATGTTCTTAAATTCAATAAATTTTTTTGTCACGTGCTTTTTACATTTTATGTTATGGAGATCTCAGATGACAATTTAAGCAGCAGTATCTCATAGATGTAGATGAGTTAACATATTTGACAGGACAGCAATGTGACCCATACATTTTGGTGAATATAAAGTGACTATTTCACAAAGTATTCACATTAAGGTTAAAAATTATTTGAAAAAAGTACTAAAACATAGTAATATAGTTTTATTTTGAGAAGATAATTATTTTTTATTGGTGCATTGTAATCGTACATCGTGATGCAGTTCAGGGTGATAGAGCCATAAATGCACACAACACTCGTTGAGACCTCCCCCAGTTCCCAACCCACTCCCTTCTCCCCTCCACCTCCCTACCTCCCTGTGCATGACATTGTGATTGGCACTGATAAATTTGTGTATGTACATCCTGTTCATTGAAGTATTTTCCTCTTCAAGTCTTTCTCCTCCCTCCTGCCTCCCTTAGTTAGGCCTCCTTCCTCACTCCACTAAGGTTTCTCCTCCTTTATCTGGAGTCCCTACTGTATCCCAATTTATCTATAGCTTCCACATAAGAGGGAAAACATCTGACCTTTCACTTTTTGTGACTGACTAATCTCAGGATAATATTCTCCAGTTCCATTCATTTCCCTGCAAATGACATAATTTTGTTCTTCTTTATGGCTGAGTAGAATTCCATTGTGTGTAAATCCCATAATTTTGTAATCTATCTGTTGATGGACAACCTAGGCTGGTTCCATAGCTTGGCAATTAGAAATTGTGCTGCTATAAACATAGATATGCATACATTACTATGGTAGTCTGGTTTCATTTCTTCTGGGTAGAGACCCACGAGTGGTATAGCTGGATCATATGGTAGGTTCATTCCCATTCTTCTGAGGACCCTCCACACTGTTTTCCAAAGTGGTTGCATTAATTTTTTCAGTCCCACCAAGAATGTAACAGAGTTCCTACTTCTCCACATCTTCACCAGCATGTATTATTGTTTGTGTTTTTAATGATTAGAATTCTATTTGGAGTTAGGTGAAATATCAGGGTAGTTTTGATTTGCATCTCTCTGATTCTAATGATGTTGAACATTTCTTCATATATTTATTGGCCATATGTATTTCTTCTTTTGTGGAGTGTCTAGTTCACTCGCACATTTTTTGATTGAGTTATTTGGGGTTTTTTTTGGTAGTTTCTTGAGTTCTTTGTATACTCTAGATAGTGAATTTTCAATGTGTGACTAAAGTATAAAACTGGTGAGGTAGAGAGGAATTAGCAACTAGTGGATGGCATAGATAATCTGTAATTTTGTGCTGCAAATGTTGTTGAATATATAAAGCAAGAGAATATGATGCCTTATTCAGCAGCTCATACATTTCACCTACAGGAAAAGTAGACTATAGTATTTTCATGTACACATTCAAAGCCATTCAAATATTAGTCAGTCAATAAATATATACTGGGTACCTTCCATGGTCAAGACACTGTGCTAGGGACTTCAGAAGATTCAAGGGCAAAGTTCCTTTTCCCAGGAAATTTTCAACATCAAATTTCCCCAAATTTATGAGCTCTGTCCCAGAAAAACTTTCTCCTAAGACAATTCTTATGATTAGAAGATAATTTCCTAGGTAATTTTGAGAATTTTATCCATTTAGGCAGGCAAGCCATATCCAAATAATAGGCCAAAATGCCTTTAAAATAGTAAAAATAATAATAAAACTCATGTTTTAAGCAAGGCGATATAGAAATATCTACGTTACAAAATAATTTACACTAATTAAGATATCAATAAACTGTGTTGTGAATACTTCTACAAAGACATGAAAAATAAGCATGTTAGTAGTAGCATATACCGGTAGAATCACTTATACTGAATAAAGAAAATGAGACATTTAGTGTTTCATTTGTATAAGATGGTATTTCCTTGAAGTGTCCTCTGTAGATCCTGTAGATTATGATTGGTGATGGGGCATTCAAGTCCTACACTTTATTTCTGAATGCTCTATCCCAGAGTGACAATTTCTTTAGTTCTTCATTTCCTAGTCTCCCCCTCCTCCTCCTCCTCCTCCTCCCCCTCCTCCTCCTCCTCCTCCTCTTCTTTTCGTCGTCTTCTTTTTTGATGCTGGGGATTGAAACCAGGGACATTCTCCCTCCGAGCTATGCCCCAGCCATACTTTTTATTTGAAAATAGGGTCTTGCTAAATTGCTGAGGCTGGCTTCAAACTTGTAATCCTTCTGACTCTGCCTCCTAAATACTGGGATTACAGGTGTATGCCACCACACCTGGCCATTCCCTACCTTTCTAAGCTTTTTCTTTAGGCTGCTAGTTCTGGTAACTAGTCTGCCTCCCTGGCCCCTGGAATGTATTCCTCTAACTGAGCTGCATATCTGGTAGAGATCATGAGAAAATTAAAGATAAAAGTTGGTCTCAGTGTCACCTATTTCCTATAATGGTGGTTTGGTTGGGCCAAGAAAAATTAGCATAGAACTTAGAGAATAGATACAAAAATTGGGAAAGGGATGTGCAGTCTTAAGATATGAAATGATATGGCAGGTGAAAGAGAAATTGAAGGGAGGAAGGGAGTCAGAAGAGGGATAGATTGGTAAGTGATACATTAGGAGATAGAACAGAAAAGAGAAAAGAAAGGAAGACATAATGGAAGAGGTGAAAATAAAGGAAAGATTAATGATGGTTAAAGATAGCCTGCTTAGTAAGTGAGAAGTGAACGAAAGATGTAGAAGAAAGTAGCTAAATATTGAATGTTGGCAGAAGAAAGAAGGAGGAAGATAAGAAAGGAAATGATAAAGGTAAAGAGGCATTGGAATTAAAGAAAAATGCCAGAAGAGAATAACTAGGAAAAAAAAAAAAAAACCCGACACAAATAAACACAAGGAAAAATATACAGTACATCAGAACTAAACTGATGTATAGGTGCCCATATATAAAATAGCTCACTTGCCTTTCAGACATGCAAAACTAGACAATTTTGCAAGCAGGGAACTTTGAGAGAAAAAGGGGGAATTAGTAAGCAAAAGGAAACTAATTCAGAGAAGTAGCTTCCAAGTTTCAAGGCAGGGGGGTCATGGCCTTCATGTTTTTTCTTAGATCTTCACTAATTTGTGACAGCACTGGGTCCAGCCACCTCCAGAGGCCCAATTTCATTAACTCCACCTGGGCCATTACTCCTATTGCCGGGATGGAGAAAAACTTAAGGATCACCAAGAGGGTCAGATAATTAGTCTTGAGGAAAAAAGTTGGGGAACCATTGGTATAGAATATTAGTTATTTTCCTTCCCCTAAAACTGTTTGGTTGAAGCCATCCCTAGGTCTGAAGTAGTAAGCAGTCTTGCATCTGATCCTGTGGATCAATCCCTTCTTGAAAGGATTCCAATGGAATGTGTTCATCTGCATTAAGATGGTCTACATTTATATTCTTAAATGGCTCCCCCGTAACTAACCCAACTAATGTGTTAGGATTTTCAGTAGGCAGAGTTAGATCCCTATCAAATGAGCCTTGCCTTCTGTTGTTAGATGGAGTTCTAGTGCTGGAAGAGTGAAACTTTGCTAACTTGGAGCCAAAGCATGGTAACTTCAGGATGCGAGGTGGTCTTTGTTGCTGCTTCTCATCCTCATTTCCTTGGACTTCATTTTGAATGCCTTCTGGTTTGGGGCCTTCATCAGGTGTACCAATAATGAGCTGCTCAGGAGTAAGGTCAGCAGTTCTTTTGTTGAGTTGGTTGTCTTCAAAAATTTGTTCCAGAACATTGTTCCCATCTCCTCTAAGATCACTTTTGAGACAAGGTGTATTTTTTGATTGAGGAGAGCTGGCTTCTGGAAAGGACATAATTCCCACTTGGCCCAGCTGATTCTGTATAGAACATGGTGTGTTCCTTCTCAGAGTGGACACATCATCTCTAAAAGGACTTGGGTTTTGGCTTTCCCCAGGCAGTTTTTTTTCTGAACTGTTTCTTTGGCCAGGTAGGATGCTTGTTGGGGAGACAATAGGTTGCGTATGCTGGATATGACTACTTTCTGTATACATAGGGATGGTGTCTTGGTTGTCCCCTGGTGCAAGACCATAGGTTGGAGTGTAATCTTGTAGAGCCAGTGGATTGTCCGTGTACCCTGTGGAGCTGCCAATACAGCAGGAACTTCTTCGGCTTTGGTGAAATAAATGTGCTTCATTTTGATCTGATGGGTAACTTTGAGGAATTAAGTTTGGGAAAGCCAAATGTTCTCTCTTTGGTGAATTTAACCTAGTAATTTGCATGTCATAGTTCAAACTCTCACCTTCATGCCATATTGGATTTTTCTGAAGCCCAGCTGGGGAATTACTGGAATAGGGATGGTTCTCTTTCTGGTTTGGTAGACTAACTTTGTGTGAATTTATTGCCTGATCCCAGAAATTTCTGTTAAAATATGGATCTCTTTCTTTCTGCACTTGGGGTTGAATCCTGTGGTCCCAGGAGTTCCACGAAGGAAGGAGAGTGTTTTCTTCTTCTCCAAAAGCATTATTAGCATAATAGCCCCTGCTATCCACAGGTGGTGATATAGTGGGACCTGGATTATATGATGGGAAAGACTCATCTGGGCTCCAGGGATAGAATTCACTGTGAGGGAAGTCTTCTCTGGGTTTTGATGGATTACCTATGAAATAAGGGAGATACTGTTTTGGTTGATTTGAGGCATATTGCTCACCATCATAGTGCCTAACGGTTGGGCTTCCTTTAAAGCTAAGCTCTTCCTCACCCCATCTATTTCGTCCTGGAAACGATTCATCTCCAGTTGGATCAGGTGGGTCCTCTTCAATATAATGGACTGTCTCTTTCTGGTCTGGAGTATTCATGGAGTACCGCGGATTTTCTGTTTGCCCTACAATATTGGGAGAATCAACTCTTTCATCCCATGCATTGCTTCTAATGTATGGTGAATTTTCTCTGGGATAATATGGGTTATATTCATGGTAAAAAACACTGCCTCTAGAGCCATGGGAAGGATTAGGTAAATGTTCTTCTTGCCTCCCAGGATCTTCCTTGAAAGTTGGAGGAATTTGTTGGTTGTTCCAAGTAGTTCTTCCAGCAGGAAAATGTTCTCTTGTAGTAGAAGGTATTTCCTCTGGGTATGCAGGCTGATGTGTACTTGGCTTTAATTCAGGTCGATTAGTTTCTGGTTCAAATGGGGTTCTTCTTGGCTCTGAAGCAATCCCTTTGGGAAAATTTTGGCTTTGGGTTTGTGTGTCAGAACTTGCTACTCTTCTGGAATCTCCTCTTGGGTAATAGGAATTTTCATGTTGATCAATAGAATTAAGATTTGGACCTAGCATGTTACCCTCAGGGTGAGACACTTTATAATTTGGTTTATTAACTCCATGATGTTGAGAGTTTCTCCAAGGGCCAGCTGTATCCTTTGTAGGACTGACTACTCTCTCTTTTTGATCTGGTGGCTTTTCTTTTGGAGTTTGGATTTTTTCATTGCGGCCAGTAGAACCCTGTTTGGGGCCCAGGGGAACAATATTGGTTCCCATGAGGTTCTTATTTGGCCCCTGAGGTTTTCTTCTGAAATTTGCTGGATTTCCTGCATAATTTGGATAATTGACTCTTGAAGTGGGAGCGTAAGCTCTGCGATAAGTTGGATTTCCTGGGCGAGCTGCTTGTTTGTTCTCCCACGCATAGGAGTTCCATCGAGGACCTCTTTGCACCTGTTGATTTCGGTAGAAAGGCCCATACTGTCTGTGCCCTGTGACAGTACCAGTGGGATTCCATTGTCTTCCTGAAGGAAAATTTCGGGTGTTAGGATTTGGATAAATTTCATGAATATTTGGCTGATTTGGTCTCCATGGGATTTGATTTCTGGAAACTCCCTGACCTGAAACATTAACTGTAGGGGGCGGGAGGACCCCGTTTTGAGCTGTAGGGTTGCTTCCAGTATTTGGACCAGGGGGATTGATTCCTGTTGGGCTGGTATCATTTCCACTTTGACTCCTTCCAGAATTTGGTTGGGTAGAATTAGTTTCAGTAACTGTTGAATTAGCCGAAGGTTCTGTGGGTGTACTCTCTGTTTTAGGAGGATCTTTTTCTTTGGGTTTTTCATAATCTTCAAACATCTCTTCTGAATAATAAGGACGGCCCCCAAAGCCATGATATCCAAAATATCCAAAATAAGGATTCTGTGAGAAAAAAGATGGAAATCAAAAAATATTCTTTATTTTCTGCCATGGTGTTGCTTGGACTTTTTTTAATGTAATAGGGAAATCTCTTATTATATATATATATATTTTGCACTAGGGATTGAATCTAGGAGTCTAGGAGCTGTTTGCTGAGGCTGTCCTTGTCAAACCTGTTATCCTCCTGTCTCAGCCTCCCAAGTACTGGGATTACAAGTGTGAGCCACCGTATATAGCTTTTGCTTTATACTTTGATTGGTGCATTGTAATTATACATCAGGGTGAGATTCCAAGTGATACATTCATATATGCACACATCACTTGGTACATAATAGGGGAATCTTACTCCATGCGTTTTTTTCTTTTCTTTTGCGGTACTGGGGATTGAACCCGGGCATCTACCTCTGAGCTACACCCCTAGTCCTATTTTTTTATTCTTTAATTTGAAACAGGGTCTCACTAAGTTGCAGAGGGCCTCACTAAGTGGCTGAGGCTGGCTGTGAACCTGGATCCTCTTGTCTCAGTCTTCCAAGTACTGGGATTTACAAGCATGGGCCACCATGCCCGGCTTCCCATGCTTCTTTTTTTTTTTTTTTTTTTTTTAAGTACTGTGGTTTGAACAGAGGCATTCTAGCTGCAAGCTACACCCCCAGTCCTATTTTTTATTCTTTTTTTTTTTTCTCTTGAAACAGAGTCTCACTAAGTTGTAGTTGTGGAGAGCCCCACTAAGTAGCTGAGGCTGGCTGTGAACCTGCAATCCTCTGGTCTCAGCCTCCCAAGTTCTGGGATTACAAGCGTGTGCCACCATGCCCGGTTTATGCTTTATTTCTTGAAATTTGATTTCACACTACCCCCTTTTGGTTTTCCTTTATGGTATTTTTTCTGATGAATAGGCCTAGATGTTAAATTTAGGTTTAATTTTTTTTAACTCTCTCCTCCATCATCCTCATTTTTCTGTTTTCACTTTATGCACCCACTGTTAGCAATCTACTGCATGCCAATACTTGCAACATGGACACTGAGAGCTCCAAAAGGCATAGCTCTGTCCCCTGACACTCTTTCTTCAGGTTGAGGCAGAAAGAATGCGTCACCAAAGATCTCATGAGAACCTCCAACTGAATGCTTCTAGGACTGGGCTCATCACCCCCAAAACTTCCTTCTCCAAAATTCTATAGCTATTCAATATTACCACTATCAACACAGTTTCCCAGGTTTCTGCTCTTTCTCTTATTTTCCCAGACAATTTAGTATCAAGTCCCAGAAAACCTAGTTTCATCCTTGTTCCCTTTTCCTTTATCCCCAGTGCTCCTGAATTGCTGCATTGGTTTTCTTACTGGCTACTCTGTATGTAATCTTACTTTTCTCTAATCGTGCCTCTCCACTGCCATCAGAGTAATAGAAGGTGGGCTTGTATATGTGGGAATTCTACCACTGTCCTCTTTTAATATGTATTTGAAGTTCTCCTTACCTTACAAGATAAACTCTAAACCCTTCAGCATAACATAGAAAGCAGTACAGTTTGGTGCTAAACAGTGGGGCTCTAGACAGATCTGAGTTATAATCCCTGTTTCACTAGTATAATACTATACCTCTTAACTAGTCTCAATTTATTTATTTATTTATTTATTTATTTATTTATTTATTTATTTATTTATTTATTTATTTATTTATTTTGTGGTACTGGAGATGGAACCCAGGGGCATTTACTTCCAAGCTACACCCCCTAGCCCTATTTTTTATTCTTTATTTTGAAACGGTCTCACTAAGTTGTGGAGGGCCTCACTAAGTAGCTGAGGCTGGCCACGAACTTGGGATCCTCCTGTCTCAGCTTCCCAAGTACTGGGATTACAAGTGTGCACCACCACTCCCGGCTAGTCTCAGTTTATTAATTTATATGGAGATAATAATAAAATATTATCAACTTTATAGCTTGTTATGAGGGTCAAATGAGACAACATATGTAAAACTCTGTGCCTGGAACTTGGTACTTGCTAATACCTGTTACACATTATCTAATAACAATAATAATAATTTTTATAATCACTTGCACAATATCTGTCAACTTCAGCCATATTTCCTCTGTACTTTATGCAGTTGCAAATAAGAACTACTATTAGTTCTCTGAGTGCTCAGCTTTCTTTGTTTCTGTGTCTTTGCGCACAGCTTCTTTGTATCCAACCTTCTCCCACAAACACATTTATCATTTCTGGCACACTTGACAACTTCAGCTTGGTAGCTACCTGTCTGTCCTGACTTCCATGGGCAGAATCAAGCTCTACTACCAGGTGTTTACAGCAATACAGACTTTTGTCATAATGATCATCCCATTGAATTTATTTCCCCCCACTTGATTTTTCCCATGTAGATTTTCATTTAATGAATGACTTAATCATCATAGGTTCTGTCAGTTTTTAGACATTTGGGAGGCATTTAAGTTATTTACTTTAAAAGCAAATACAAGCCAGGCGTGGTGGCGCACGCTTGTAATCCCAGCATTCGGGAGGCTGAGACCGGAGGATCCGGGTTCGCGGCCAGCCTCAGCTACCTCGTGAGGCACTCTGCAACTTAGTGAGACTCGGTTTCAAATTAAAGAATAAAAAATAGGGCTGGGGGTATAGCTCGGAGGTAGAATGCCTCTGAGTTCAATCCCCAGTACCGCAAAAAAAAAAAAAAAAAAGCAAATACAATCTAGAGAAAACGTATTTTTATCCCTATTTGTGGGGAGAGATGAGACACAGATGAAGAGGTATCTCCAACATCATGCAAGCAATCTAGCAGTGCCCCCAAGCGGTAATACAGACTTACTGCCTATATTAGTTGTCTAAGTTACTTTGTCTCACTTTCTCATATTATGTTTGTGAAAATTTGAACTGCGAATTTCTAAGTAAGGTTGCATACAACTATTTGAATCATTTTTATTTGGGGTTACTTCATAATTATCTACCTATATTTTTTAAGCAGGGACCCAGCACCCCCATCCCCATATTTTTTGGTACTGGGGAGGGATTGAACCCAAGGACATTCTACCTCCAAGCTACACTCCTAGCCTTTTAATTTTTTATTTTGAAACAGGACCTTGCTAAATTGCTGAGGCTGGCCTTCAATCTATAATCTTCCTGCCTCAACCTCCCAAGTACTGAGATTACAAGCGTGTACCACCACACCCAGCATTTTTTTTAAATTACTTTTTTGTGTGTGTGTGGTACTGGGAATTAAACCTAGAGGCAGCCTACCTCCAAGCTACACCCCCAGCCCTATTTTATTTTTTATTTTGAAACAGAGTCTCACTAAATTGAAAAGACCCTCGCTAGGTCCTGAGGCTGGCTGTGAACCTGTGATCCTTTTGTCTCAGCCTCTCAAGTACTGGGATTATAAACATGCGCCACCATGCCCGGCTCCATAATGACATATTTTTAAAGCACCGTATATCATTACTGACATAATAATTTTCTATATTATTATTTTAAGGATGCTCTGGTTCCCTTCTGCCTCACCAAGCTAGTTTCTGCATTTCACTGAGTGCATATCACATATTCAGGAGGAAAGAGGACATAAGCAGCAGGTGTGGTAGCATGCCACAACTGCTAAAATGGCAGTTTTGTTGACACAGTGCTAGAATATTTTAAGAGCCTATCACTTTGTGTCATAAAGAGTGTGGTATAGTAAAACGCCATTGGACAGGTTATGAAAAGACTTAGGTGCTGTGCCTAGTTTATCCACTAACTTAGTAGGTGAAATTGAATAGTAGTTTATCTTCTTTGTGCTTCAATTTATTTGTACAATGAGGGCTTTAGATGACTTAATTTTAAGAATGTTAATTTCTTTATCTGTTTATCACTGTCTAGAGTCCAGCATCAACCTTGAAAAAAGCTTTGGTTTTCTTAGTAAGTGTGTGAGAGAGATCTTTCAATACATGTAGGGGAGAAATGATATATCACTATATGAAATGATATATCACTACATGATATATCATGTGGGGGAGAAAATGATATATTTAGGTCAGTGCCTTGATTTGTTTCATTTTTTTCAAGTATTGAGAGCTTCAGCTATAGAAGGCTCATTCATATGTAGGATTTTTAACTTTCTTAATCAACGTGGATCAAAAAGTAGAAATTGTAGCATATAATGGAATTTTCTCAGCCATAAAGAACAAAATTATGTCATTTGCAGGAAAATGGATGGAACTTGAGAAAATTACACTAAGTGATATCAATCAGTCTCAGCTAATAGTTGTATGTTTTCTATCATGTGTGGAAGCTAGAGATAAATTGGGTAAAAAAAGAAACCTTAGATAAAGGAAGAGAGACTCCAATAGAGTAATGGAGGGGGTTTAGGGGAGCAAGGAAGGGAGATAAAGATGTAATGAAGGTAACAATTTAAATAATGCTATGTACATGTATGAAATTGTCATTCTAATCTCAAGGACATGTATGGGGAAGGAGAGAGTGGGGTGGGATTTGGAGGGAAACATACCAAGTGAGAAAGGAAGGAAGGGAGGGAGGGAGGGAGGGAGGGAGAGAGAGAGAGAGAGAGAGAGAGAGAGAGAGAGAGAGAGAGAGAGAGAGAGAGAGAGAGAGAGAGAGAGAGAGAGAGAGGAAACTAAACAAAAGCCAGAAATATATAAATGCCAATGGTTGATATATATATATATATATATATATATATATATATATATATATATATATATCTCCAAATCTCAATTTTATTTCCAAATATTCTTCACTAAAAAGAACCAGGATTCCTTAGAGAAATAGATGATTTCACAGCCAGGCAAAGAAAGTACAAGATAAGCCCAAAATACCATATTCTGACTGAATATAAATAAATGCAACAGTTCGAGGGACATATCAAATGAATATTGGATTTATCAGGGGAACACCCAGGAGGCAGCACTTCAGCACATAATTGGGGTGAATGTCCTGTGTAATGGGCCAAGCTAGATTTTGTGTCACCTGTGTGCAATGGGAAGCATGTCACTTGCAGAAGTGCATAGCTTGAATCTACTCAGGAGAAAACATTGGAAAGATGCATACTGGAAGCCATTCTGCAAGGTGTCTGTTCCTCAAATATGTCATAGGAAAGTAAAGAACAAATGAGGAAATATTCCACATGTAGGGAATGGAGGCATGCAATTGGAAACGTGACCACAAGGTTTAACGAATGACTCTAAGATGGAATCTTTTGCAATTAAGTATGGCTGAGAAATGAAAAGACTCTTGAAAGAGATTTAGATTGGTGGTGGTAAAGTATTCTTTCCTGGTTTTGATGGCAGTGTGGGAGAGCGCTATTTGTATGATATGAGCACTGAAGTCTCTGTGTAGAGTGCTACACTGGGTCTGCATCCTGTCGTTGGATAATTCGGGAAATAAAGTTATTTAACTTATTATTGCAAAAAAAATAAAAATAAAAAAGCAAAGGCTAGTAGAACGTAATTCCTAATAGGGAGTGTAGCTTTGCTTGTACTTACTCCGTCTTCATTGCTGAGTGGTAGACGCCCAAAACCTGGGGGCGGTACCCTCTGAAAAGTGAAAAACACAGTGAACAGGAGGAACCCAGTTTATATGCTGCTATTTGTTGCTAATACTGAAGGGTTGTTAAATTGGCTCCAGTAAGCTGGCCATGGTGGCACATGCCTGTAATCCCAGTATCTGGGAAGCTGAGACAGGAGGATCACAGGTTCCAGGCCAGCCTCAACAACTTAAAGATCCTCAGCAACTTAGTGAGACCCTGTTTCAAAATAAAAAATAAAAATAAAAAGGATGGGGAATGTAGCTCAGAGGTAGAATGCCCCTGGGTTCAATCCCCAGAACTAAAATAATAATAATAATAATAATAATAATAATAATAATAATAATAATAATATCATCATCATCACCACCATCATCTCATGTCAGTAATTGGGAATTAGTACTTAGGTTAGTTTCTGGATCATTAGCTCTCACTATTCAGAATTGTCCTACTCACAGTACCCTGTATGGCCACATCTCTTAGCCATCACCCTACTCTACTAACCCATAACGTCTGCCTCCCCATCACACGCTGCCATGGGAGGGGGATGAGAAAGAGAGAGGAGAGGAGAGGAGGGAGGGAGAGCAAGAAAGCAAGAGCGAGAGAGAGACAGATTCTAATAACGCTAGGATCCAAATCCAAACATCCATATTAGAACATCTAATGGTAGAGATAAGTTATGATATTATTTTTAGAATGCCTGCTTCACAGTTAGGGTTAATTTTCCTAATCAAATTTAGGGGGTGAGTTTCTGCCCAGGAGTTGTTACAAAGTGGGAGGGTTTAGCAAAGCAGTTTGATTCCCATAGACTTTCAAGAAGTTCTGGGTATTTAGATTAATAGTTACTTAAGCATGAGAATCAAGTTGTTTTAAAAATATTTAACTGACACTGCTTTAGTTTCCTTAGTTCAGAATAGTAAGTAAAAGGAAGCCACTTTTTAAGGAAAAGAAAGTAAGGATCTTTTACTCCTTGAAATGAACTGTTCCTTGTCTTTAATAAGAAGCCCTCTTGGTTATAGAGTTGCAGATAAGAAAAAAAAAATGCCATAGCTAAATGAAGTCATCAAATATTTCTTAATGTCATTTTGGTTTTTTCCTAAACAACATATATACTGTAACTGGGGACTGAACCTAGGGGCATTCTACCTCTGAGCTATAGCCCACCCCTCTCTGTGGTACTGGAGATTGAACCCATGGGCTTTCTGTCACCAAGCTATACCCTAGCCCTATTTTTATTCTTTATTTTGAAACAGGGTCTCTCTAAGTTGTGGAAGGCTTAAATAGCTGAGGCTAGCAGCAAACCTGAGATCCTCCTGTCTCAGCCTCCCAAGTACTGGGATTACAAGTGTGCACTACCACACCTGGCCACACCAGCTTTTATAAAAAAATTTTTTTTCATTTTGAAACAGGTTTTTGCTAAGTTTTTGAGAGTCTTGCTAAGTTGCTGAGGCTGACCTTAAACCTGCGATCTTCCTGTGTCAGCCTTCCAAATACTGGCATTATAGGTGTGAGTCACCATGCTGGAATAATTGGCCTTTGCCATTAATTTAACCCATATAGTTTATTTCACCATTCATATGATTCAAATTCAGCATTATGCTTTATTTTAATAGTTTCAGACTTTAAAAATTCTTATATTATTTTGTAATATTCTCTATTATGATGTATCTGTGGCTAGAAATAAGATATGATGGAAAGATTTTAGTGTAATTGTAAATTACCTTCTGCTTTTCAAATTCCATTTTGTCTCGATTTCCTCATTACATTAAATGGGGATGATCATTGTGTTTTCTAATTTAATAGGGAAGTAGGGGAATAGTCATAAAGTAGCACAACCCTTCAAAATTGATTTTTAAGCTGGGTGTGGTGGTGCATGCTTGTATCCCAGTACTTGGGAAGCTGAGACTGGAGGATTGCAGGTTTGCAGTCAGTCTTAGCTACTTAGTGAGGGCCTCTGCAACCTAGTGAGACCCTGTTTCAAAATAAAAGAATAAAAAATAGGGCTGGGCTTGTAGCTTGGAGGTAGAATGCCCCTGGGTTCAGTCTCATCCCCAAAACCCCCCTCCGCCAAAATTAATTTTTAGGGTTTGGTGATTTGGGCTGTGTTTATACAACCAGTTAGTCTGAGTAAAAGATTTCTTTAAAAAATTCTTTATCATTTTCCCACATGATTACTCATGGATGACTTTGTTTTATATTCTCTATTGATTGTTATATGGAGTCCCATTAGAGTGTGTGAACTTGTATGAATTTAAGATATACCATGCTAATATTTTTTATTTCTAGTGTAAAGATAAAACATCCTTACCTGTGGAATTGGCCATGGTGGTTGGCCATAGGGAAAGAGTCCATTGCTATATGGTGGGAATGCCTAGAGAGAAAGAAAGAGTCAGAGTCATGTGGAAATGAGAATAACTGCAAAATGAAATAAGTTAACCAAGTCTTATTATCTAAAACATGGGGGTCTATATTTCCTTTTGCATTAAACTCTGTGTGTATGTGTATGCTTGTTTTAGGGCAGAGATAATAATAATTGGTATTATTATTATTATTATTATTATTTGTGTGTGTGTGTGTGTGTGTGTGTGTGTGTGTGTGTGTGTGTGTGTGGTACTGGGGAGTAAACCCAGGGGCATTCTACCTCCGAGCTACACCCCCAGCCTTATTTTTTATTCTTTATTTTGAAACAGGGTCTCACTAAGTTGCAGAGTGCCTCACTAGGTAGCTGAGGCTGGCCACGAACCCGGATCCTCTGGTCTCAGCCTCCCAAATGCTGAGAGATTACAAGCATGAGCCACCACGCCTGGCTTCCCAGCCCTATTTTTTATCCTTTATTTTGAAACAGGGTCTCACTAAGTTGTGGAGAGCTGAGGCTGGCCGTGAACTCAGATCCTCTGGTCTCAGCCCCCCAAGTACTGGGATTACAAGCGTGAGCCACCACACCCGGCTACAATTGGTATCATTAAACACTTACATTCCAATCACTATGCTGAGCATTTTACATTGTTAAACTCATTTAGTGTTCAGATGACTATGGAAGTTCAGCACTATTATTATTATTCCCATTTTACTTAAGAATCTGAGGTTAAGAGAATTCATTTGCCCAAAATCTCATGATAGGGGAATGATTGGAACCAGAATTCAAACCCATTAAATTTTGTATTCCCTATGTATACAATTGTAGGTGATAAAAAAGCGGCCCAAAGCCAGTATTTTTTTTTTTTAGGATTGAACCCAGGGACATTCTACCTCCGAACTACACCCCCAGCCCTATTTTTTATTCTTTATTTTGAAACAGGGTCTCAATAAGTTGTAGAGGGCCTCACTAAGTAGCTGAGGCTGGCTGAGAACCCAGATCTCCAGTCTCAGCTTCCTAAGTACTGGGATTACAAGCATACACCACCATGCATGGCAAAGATTTTTAAAGCTCTACACAGGATGAGATCTTGAGAAATCATTTGTACTTCTTCTTGCCCTATGTCAGGACTACACTCATGACATACTGGAGTACTGTAAGCAGTGTTAGTTTCAGAGCAATATTTAGATAATCTAAGCATTGATCTGGAAAAAAACTTAGTTTACTCATGAAGAAACTGTTTATTAGAAAAATGAAATGATTTGCTCATAATCATACAACTAAACAAAGCAGGGGTAGAACTTGAGCCTCCCCTCCCTCCCTTCCTCCTTTCCTCCTTTCCTCCCTTTCTCCCTCCCTCTATTCCTTCCTTTTCTTGGTACTGAAGGCTGAACCCAGAGGCATTCTACCTCTGAACTACACCACTAGTCCTATTTTTATTTTTTAACACAGGGTCTCACTAAGTTGCTGAGGGACCTTATACGTTGCTGAGGCTGGCCTCAAACCTGCAATCACCCTGTCTCAGCCTCCCAAGTACTAGGAATACAGGTGTGTGCCACCATACCCAGTTAAGCTTTTGTCTCTTGACTCTTAAATTAGCAGTCATTTTGCTATATCATGTTGACTCTATATTTTAAAAGGTTCTCCTACAAGGCAGCAATATTTGAAATAAATAAGGCTGATATTGACTAAGTAGGCAGTTTTGGATAAATGTCAAAACTAAATATTGTATTACCACATAACAGAACCTGTATCCAGTTTTGAAGGAAGTATGATGCAGGAATGGTATGGCCCTCCAAATCCCTTTAAAAGCATTTCATAACCCAGATTTGGGATTTTCTCACCGGAGGTGTCTGGGCTTCCTCTTTTTCCTGAGGTGGGGCCTGTGATGGCTGCTTTAAAGGCTGCTTTTGTGGTGGCTTTTTTGGTGGAGCCTGGGTGGGTTTCTGGGTCTCTTGGGTTTGATCGATCCTGCTCTGGTGTTTGGGTGCTGGAGGTTTCTGCCATGCATTGGGTGGTGGCTGAGGCCACATGGGCATCTGGTACTGTGGGAACTGAGGTGGGATTTGAAAACCATTTCCATAAGGACTCATATGTGCCATCTGAAAGAGTAGAAGGAACAGTGACAAAACATTAGGGTTGATACTCAGACTCTCCATGTCCTCTAATGTCCACCTCCAAAACTGAGTGAAGGAACTTAAAAATCCTATGTAATTTGACTCAACAATGAAAGCTTCAAGATATTTAGCAAGAACATCTTTACATATTTGCCTTACTGAAATGAACTTCAGTCTTCTAGAAAACCACACTAACCAAAAGGCAGGATTCAATGAAAAATTATAGTTTAAGAGTTTGATGATTTTCTAACTCTGAAATCCTGACTCAGCTAAGTTACAAGTTAGTGTCCAAGGAATTTGATGTCAAATTCAAAACCCATGTGAAGTCTGGCATGGTGACACACTCTTCTAATCCCAGTACTTGGAAGGCTGAGACAGGAAGATTGCAGGTTTGAAGACAGCCTCAGCAAGTAGTGACACTTTCATCAACCTAATGAGATCTTGTTTCAAAATAAAAGTAAAATAGGGCTGGGGTGTAGCTTGGAGGTAGAATGCCCCAGGGCTCAATCCCCAGCACCACACAAAACCAACCAACCAACCAACCAACCAACCAACCAACCAACCAAATACCATGTGACTTGTTATAACGTGGGATAAAGAGAGAGAACAAAAGCAAAATGAAGATACAGGAAGTGAGACTGTAAAGAAAAATAGAAAAATCAGAACAAATAAACAAAGCCCAAACCATAAAACAACAAAAAAATAGAAAAAAATTCTGTCTGTATAAACATCTTAGTATAGTGCCTATGCTTCTTTGTTTCAGGTGGATACTCATAATTCTGTTTTCATTATTAGAATCTCTACAATTAAAAGGGTGGACAGGGAAGCAAAAGTAGTTATAATCTGAAAATGCTGATTTATGAATTCTCTTACAACATCATTCCCCATTCAAACATTTTCTCCATGATTTAATGCTAGTCTCTATTTTCGGTCTTCATTAATTGGTATCTTACTTAGCACTGGATGATTACTCATAATACGGTGCAAAAATTATGAAAATTGATGGAAGGCAAAATTGTAAATCTGTATTAAGATGCAGGATTTTTAACAAGTCAGTGAAATTTTCACCTCAGGCAAAGGCACCAAAGTTGAGAATGAGAGTGTGAAAAAGTTGAGCCAATCAAAAGTTAAAGGAAAAGAATACTGAAGATAATGATTTTAGTCAAAGGGCTTCAAGAGAGAATGAATTAAAATAATCAAAAGAAAATTGATGAAGTCTTTGATTCCTCCCCCTACAATGGCCTTCATTATCGTGCCATGAAAGTCAGAAGTGGCATGTTGTATTTATTGCTCTATTATACATTTTTGTTAGAAAAGTTACACCAAAACATACAATTAACAATTGATTCATGTAACCTACATTGATTTAATAAAATAAAAATCTTATTTCAGGTTTTTAGTGTTATCTCAAGATAACTCAAATAAAATTTACTTTTTTTTTTTGTGATACTGGGGATTGAACTCAGGGGCATTCTACCTCTGAGATATACCTCCAGCCCTATTTTTTATTCTTTATTTATTTATTTTTTTTTTTTGCGGTACTGGGAATTGAACTCAGGGGCATTCTACCTCCGAGCTATACCCCCAGCCCTATTTTTTATTCTTTATTTTGAAACCGAGTCTCACTAAGTTGCGGAGTGCCTCACTAGGTAGCTGAGGCTGGCCGCGAACCCGGATCCTCTGGTCTCAGCCTCCCGAATGCTGGGATTACAAGCGTGCGCCACCACGCCCGGCTATTCTTTATTTTTAAAACAGGGTCTCACTAAGTTGAGAAGGACTTCACTAAGTAGCCGAGGCTGGCCATGAACCCGGATCCTCCGGTCTTAGCCTGCCAAGTACTGGGATTACAAGTGTGCGCTACCACGCCCGGCTCCCAGAACCATTTTTTTGATACAAAGAATGCTTGTAATTAACAGATTATTTTGATTTACAGGAATGAGTAATAGTAATATTATTAAGGAGAAAATTTGGCATGAGGGGATAAGATAAATGACTTTCCCTCTTTGAAACTTCTACAGTGATTATGTTGTAATTAAAACATACAGATGGATATTATTGTCTCTATTAGTTAAGAAAAATGTAGCTTATAATGTATCTATCTGTATATAAACAATAAATCCTTAGATAACTTACCTGTGGGGAGTTCATAAAGTTGAACTGACTGAAGCGCATCATCTGCAAGGAATGAATCCATTAATGTGGCACACAGTGAAAACTCTTTATTCAGTCAGTTCACAAATCATAAGAGATACATTGGATTTTTTATTTTAAGGCACAGTAATAACAATGTCTTTTACTAGTTGTCCATGAGTTTTAAATAAGTATGCATTAACAAAAACTTTTAGGGCATTTTAACTTTTAAGTCAGAATTGTGTTCTCAGAAGACTCAATATAGGATAATAGAAAATAAACATCTGGTCTACTTTAAAGTTTTTGAATGTTCTGTTCTACTCATTTGGAGTTAAGGATTTAAGAACAAGATCATTTTATAAGATGATTCTTCTTTCTGATGTGTATTGAATTCGTCTAATGACTCCAGTATGAGTTATGTAAAGTATATGCTTAAGCATCCACCCTCTAACAATCCTTGGTACAGTGGCTATCTTTGTTAGCTAACAAAGTTATCCAATAAGTTAACATCAACTAAATTAATGTAACATAAATCCACAATTTATCTTGAAAAGGAACAGTAAGGACACAGCTAGGATCACTGTGTGTGTGTGTGTGTGTGTGTGTGTGTGTGTGTGTGTGTGTGTGTGTAGTGGGGGGACTGCTACTTTGCCTTAATTTAAGAGTTTAAGATTTTCAACTCTTTTTCCCTTTGCCTCTTTCATAAGAAATCATATCTATCAGAAATTTTGCAAGTATTCTGATTTTTTAATGAACTTATATGATAGGACTCTAGAAAACTCCCCTGACACTGGGCATACATACCTCTTCACTTTTACTGCTAAACCCAGGCATTCGAGGCATATGCATCTGGAACTGAGAGAATATTTGTGTCAAATCCAGAACCTCACTTGAAACAATCATTCCTAAGTATGTGATGACAGAACACGAAGAAAAGTCCTAATATTAAAATACTCACTGGCATGGCAGCAGAATTACCAAGCACACCCAGAAAGACCAGGAGGATCTTCATTTTTCCATCTGGTACCTAGAATACAAATCTGAATATTATTTTTGGACTGTGAAATAATACTTAGGGCAATCTACAGTTGTTTAGGCACTAGTCCACTTATCTGTCAAGGAAAGTATAGAGATACAAGGGATCTCTGCTGTTTTTTTATGTTAAAAATTTTAGATAGTTATTACTTGAGACTCCTCCGAGCTGCCCAATTAGTCAGATTAAAAAGGTAAGATGAGAGAGAGAGATTTGAGAAGATGGTTTATAACACTAAAATATGGAAATTACAAACTAGAAAGTTACCTGAAAAATAGGAATATTAGCCAGACGTGGTGGCGCATACTTGTAATCCCAGCATTTGGGAGGCTGAAACTGGAGGATCTGGGTTCGCGGCCAGCCTCGGCTGCTTAGTGAGGCCCTCCACAACTTAGTGAGACCCTGTTTCAAGATAAAGAATAAAAAAATAGGGCTGGGGCTGTAACTTGGAGGTAGAATGCCCCCAGGTTCCATCCCTAGTACCGCAAAAAGAAAAAAAAAAGGAATATTTATGACTTTGAGTTTCTAGTTGCCAAGTTGGTTTAGAAAGGCATAGTAACTATGTTCACTATATGGAATAATCCAGCTTAAATAAGTGTACACACCCAAACAAGGACTTGGCATTATTTTCTTTCTAAGTTGTTATAGACAACATTCCATTATATAGAAATTAATTAGCATTCTAATTAAATAAACTGGAAAAGTTCCAAATCCTATTTTTTCATCTGTTGCTGTTTGTTCTGCTTCTTCTGTTATTATTATACCTTTAAAAATCACTTCTGCTGAAAGGCTGGTCAGTAAAAAGAAATTGGCAGAAATGAAAACGTATGTCTTTATTAGAGAAGTAACATTTGTAACTAGTGTGTTTGGTATAGGTTACAACAACACAGGGAAACTGAAAAAGAGAATATTGATGGAGGTTTTCCTTTCTAAATGTTTCTAAGATTATAGATCAAGATTTTTGGAAACTTTTTTTTTTTTTTTTTTTTCGGTACCAGGGATTTGAACCCAGGGGCATTCTACCTCTGAGTTACACACCCCAGCCCTATTTTAATTCTTTATTTTTGAAATAGGGTCTCACTAAGCTGCAGACAGCCTCACTAAGCCAGCTGAGGCTGGCTGCAAATCTTCGATCCTCCTGTCTCAGCCTCCCAAATACTGGAATTACAAGCGTATACTTTTTTTTTTTTTTTTTTAATGATACTGGGATTGAAACCAGGAGCATTCTACCTCCAAGCTACACCCCCTGCCCTTTCTATTTTTTTTTTTTGTTGTTGTTTGTTTGTTTTGGAACAGGATCTTACTAGATTGCTGAGAATCTCACTATGTAGCTGAGTCTGTGATTCTCCTGTCTCAGCCTCCTAAGTACTGAGATTATAGGTGTGTCCCACCATGTCTGGCTTTGGGGGAACTTTTGAATGCTTAATTTCTCTCTTGCTTAATCATCCTTTTCATCTCTCTAGTAGCTGTCACAGTGATTCTTGATAATTTTGCACATTCACAAAGGAAGATGTGGCCTTTTACTTTAATAATATAAAATGGCATTTATTTTCTCTTTTGTAAAGATAGTGTATTATGTTGGATGACTTTTAATAGCCCACCTACCTCTTAAAGCACATGATTGGAGAAAAATACATAATTATTTTTTGAATTGAAAATAATACTCAATGATTGCTATGAAATACAATGACTATAGGTTCTTACTTCTTCCATTTAATATGTGAGCATAGATGCTTTTTGGTTCTTCTGACATACTTAAATATGTTTTGTCCTCCCAAGTGTACTTCTGACAAATATCTAGTTTGATAGAGTAGATATTGAAAACAATAAATTAAAATACTCACCAAGTTATATAGCTTAGGAAAAGAGGCTCCTTTCCTGCACTGAAGCAGCCACATTTTCCCACCAAAATTTTCATAAGCCTTTGGGGAAAAAATAAATATTTAGCAGCAGAAGAAACTCAAATATAAGAATGGAGGAAATAAATGCAATTAATAGCAAAGCTTCACCTCAAAGGTAGCACAGGCCATTCTAATGATTTTATCTCTGCATACCCTTATTAGCAGGTCCTTAAAATCAAGCTTAATCTTCTGTGGCTTTAAGATTAGGATGAAAGCTAAATCAGAGAGAGAATGTCAGAGGCATTGTACTTTGAAGATACTTCTAGTACAATGTTGACAAAATTTGACTTTGTTATGAGGAAATGTACAAAGGTACAATGTTAAAGGAAGTTTAAGTAATTTGGAAGAAAATCTACATACCAAACAAAACAAAAACAAAACCAAACATACCAAATAAACCAAGAAGTTTAAACTTTTATCAGAAGATTGGTCTACAAAAAATGATTATACAACCAGGATCAAGAAATGCCTTTGGGGAAAAAATATATATATATTCATATAAATGAATAAGGAAATCAGTCAACATCTACGAATTAAGTTCATTATTTGGCACTCTATAATTTATGTTGATAATATCCAATACTCACCCAATTCCAGTTAGAAGCTGCAATATTTAAAAAAGTAAACGTGAACTTTGTTCGCCTGTCTTTCAAATATAGTCATAATGGAAATGACTACAAATAGCTGAAGCCAAGGAGAGCCAAGGAGCAAGACATTTATTTTTAATAACAAAACAAAAATTCTTCATGAAGATGTCATGTTCAGTACCCAAAAGACTTTAAAAAAGAGTCCTCCTTGTCAGAAAGCTTGGCATAGCAAGATCACATTTAAGCAGTATTGTAGACATGTGCAACCAATCAGCTTTGAGGAAAATGGTTTTGCCATCACAAGAGTTTAAGGTTAAAAAAAAAAATCCAGTGTAAAATTTATAATGTGTTATTATAGGAGCTGTCAAATCAAGTCTCTTATTATATGTAATAACAGTTCAGTGAAATGAGCTTACAGCAGTAAGATGTAGAAGATGCTTTCCTTGTGAATTTGGGTTTTGAAGTATAGAAACTTCATTTATATGAATATATTTTGGGAACAAAGGTGAATATTAACTATATGCTATTGTCATAGATCACTGCAATCACCAGGAGGCAGAACAACATATTTACTTAATATATTTAATAAGTAATTAAAATGACCTACAATGTTATATTCATGACCTACTCAGTGTCTTGATTTGATTTGTATTACACAAGGCAACTAGGACGTAGTTTCTGTTTAAAGTCAAGTTATAGTGCAGTCATTGGGGATTTCAAATTGTAGAAGAGATGGTCAAAATGATAAGTGAACCCTCAGCCATTCATGACAATACAACCCCAGGAAAACAGGAGTTGAAAATTTTACCGAAGGAGATACAGATTTATTTTGCAATATGACTTTTCATAATAAAGATTTCACTTCTAAATAAATCAAGTTATACTTTTCATTGACAAGAGCAAACTTTGCCATCTTGCTGAATGTGGATTCTCCTCTCCTCTTATGGTTCCACAAGATAAAATGTTTGTCGGGGTGATATTGCTTAGTTTAATGCTGACATTTAAAAACTGAGAATGATCAAAATTAGATGCAAAAAGCTGATTTCTGCTGGGTTTGATTGAGTACATAAGCTCATCCAGTAGTTGCACATGGTCCTTTTCTTCCATGGCATAAGAAGTAACAAATCTTTCATCTTGGGCCAAATAACAGTGTATATCTTAAGCAACCTGTTCCCCAAATTTAGTGCCACAAAGGATAAAATTTGCTAGAATAGACATGTTTAAATCAAGCTAGAAATATTTAAGTCTGTAGGTGTCCAAGATACACAATGGTATATCTTTTTTTTTAAGTGAGAGTTCATATTGAGGACAATATAATTCCATGTACTGTGCTCTACATAGAAGCCAAGGGGCGTAAGATGGCTGAGACAAGCCTGTCTTCAGGTTCACTGGCAGGCAAATGCCTGTCTGGATGGACTGTCTACATCTGTTTAAACGTGGCCTTGGCTGAGGGTAACCCCCTATGAATGGTTGTTTACGCACTTCATTGTTTTTTTTTTTTTGCGGTACTGGGGATTGAACCCAGGGCCATTCATTCTACCTCCGAGCTATACCCCCATCCCTATTTTTATTCTTTATTTTGAAACAGGGTCTCACTAAATTACATAGGGCTTGCTGTGAACCTGCAATTCTCCTGTCTCAGCCTCCAAAGTACTGAGAAAGAATTAACCCAGACATCATCTCACCAGATAATAGTTAGCACTCTAAATATCTTTCAACATGAGTTACATAAAATAGAAATGAACTTGCACTGCATATACTATTTTGTATCTATCCGTTTTTAGTTTTCAATGAAATGATCCACATTTCTAAAATCTAGTCATGTTGAGTGAGTCAACATTCAGTATTGTTGGATTGGATTGAGAGAACAACCAATTTCTTTTTTTCTTTAAAAATCTTAAGTGCAGAGCCGGGTGTGGTGGCGCACGCTTGTAATCCCAGCATTCGGGAGGCCGAGACCGGAGGATCCGGGTTCGCGGCCAGCCTCAGCTACCGAGTGAGGCACTCCGCAACTTAGTGAGACTCGGTTTCAAAATAAAGAATAAAAAATAGGGCTGGGGGTATAGCTCGGAGGTAGAATGCCTCTGAGTTCAATCCCCAGTACCGCAAAAAAAAAAAAAAAAAAAAAAAAAGATGTGGCTTATTTCAGTAGGAGAAAAGAAACAGCTGGAAACCGGAGGATCTGGGTTTGCGGCCAGCCTCAGCTACTTGGTGAGGCACTCTGCAACTTAGTGAGACTCGGTTTCAAAATAAAGAATAAAAAATAGGACTGGGGGTATAGCTCGGAGGTAGAACACCCCTGAGTTCAATCCCCAGTACCGCAA
Organism: Graphiurus murinus; assembly: GCA_004027655.1. Lineage (NCBI taxonomy): Eukaryota > Metazoa > Chordata > Mammalia > Rodentia > Gliridae > Graphiurus > Graphiurus murinus. The sequence continues at coordinate 35,539 of PVLC010005579.1, forward strand.
AAAAAAAAAAAAAAAAAAAAAAAAAATCTTAAGTGCATATATGTAAAATGTTTTGAAACATTGAGTTCATTGAGCCTCTCCCTAGTTATTCCAGTCATCACTATTTAAAAACTTCTTTTCCTCTTCAAACAATTACAGCTGTTTGTGAACATGTTTTATGATTTGGTATTTAAAAGTTTTTAAAGTGTATCTCTTTGTTGTTTTTTCCTCTATATTTCTCTTATCCATAAAATAAGGCTTTTCAACCAGGAATTGTCAACCCAAGAAATTTTATATAGAAATTTGCACATTTGTGTATAAATGATCTTTTTTTCTCCCTGAAATAGAACACATATCTTCAGCTACTGAGCTGAAGTTCTGTGAATTATTATTAGCTGAGCATTCCATCACTGTATGACCACTGAATGAAGTAGGGACAAAGTAGTGTTTCAGGGCTCTGTGTCTGGTGCTAAATAGTCTCTAAGCATCCACAACCTCGACTTCACTTTGAAACCATCCACATACCACATTCTCAGGCCCTACATGTGAGAAATTCTTCTAATGAAAAAGAAGAAGAAAGGTGGTCTAATCTCTTACAGGTTAAATAATTAATAGTTATATGAAACAGTTCCTGAGTGTCTTCTTCAGGCAAAACCCTGGTTTAGGAGCCCTCCCGCCCTGCATATTAGGATGTTAGGATATGAAATTTTCTGAGTTAGGACTCAGTAGGTGGTTCCAATTCTGGCCTCCACAACTTATTTTAACATCAATTTCTTCATCTATAATATAGGGGGTAATAATAGTATTCCTTTTATGGGTTTGTTGAGAATATGATGAGATAATTCATTTATAGTTTTAGTATATAAGGACAAGTGTTATAGGTAGATAGATAAATAAATGTTTCTTATTATTAGAATTTTCTCAATAGTTTCTTTATTACTGATCACTAACACATTTCCTAAGGATTTCCGAGGAATTCTTCTCTTCATTGTGCTTATTTATTAATTAAAAAAAAACAGATCAAGCTTGGGGCAGTGGTGTGCCCTTGTAATCCTGGTACTTGGGAGGCTGAGACAGGAAGATAACAAGTTCAAGGCCAGGGTCACTTAGTGAGACCCTATTTTAAAATAAAGGCTGAGGGTGTAGCTCAGTGTCCCTTGGTTCAGTCCTCAGGAACACACACACACACACACACACACACACACACACACACACACACACACACACCCCAAACAGGCAGACAATATCCAAAAGAGCAGCTGGACATCTACACAAACAATAGAGAAAAAAAGAAGCTATCATGAAGTTGATCATATTTTATCCAACTTTAGCCCAGTGTCTGTTCTACAAGTTGGAAAGTGACTCAGCGAAGTCAGAGAGTAAACATTGGTGGGTATTTATTTATTTGGACAATGCTTAGGGGGAATATTGACTTTAACTCTCTTACATATATTCAAGATCAGCTTTAAAATGATTGTTTACTTTTGATAAGAAATTGAACAAACCTCAGACTTTAAAAGAAGTGACAACACCACAAATCCAGAAAAAGCAGCCCAATATTCTAGCTGCCTGATGCACCTCTATAACAGTACCTGATTCTTATCAGGCCTCATTGCACCTCTACTACGCATGCATTTCTAGTACCAGCTGCCAAGGACACATTTAGATCACAATATAACCTTTATGTCACATGTAAATAACTAGGTATTGAAAGTTGAGCAGGAGAGGTAGGAATATTCCTGGAAACCATTCCTGCATGAGGATGGCTAGCAATATTTTTTGTTTATTTATTGGATTTTACAGTACTGAGGATTGAACCAAGGGTGCTCTAACACTGAGCTACATCTTTAGCTTTTTCAGCTCTTTTTATTTTTGAGACAGGTTCTTGATAAGTTGCCCACTTGTGATCTTCCTGCTTTAGTCTCCTGAGTATCTGGGAATGCAGGTGTGTGCCACTGAGCCCTGCACAATATTTTAACTATATACAGAAGTTGACCGAGAATCACATAAATATATTCCACTAAACCCAAAGTACATATCTCCCTATCTCAACTTCCTCAAAATGCTGATGGCTATTCTAATACCATTTGACTTTAGGGGCAGTGTGATGGAGGGAACATTGGAGTAGGAAGAGACAGCAGTTTTAAAATTGCGGACGCGTTTTACAAAAACTCATGACTATGTGAACACATTGCCTGACCCCCTCCTGAAGTGTGAAAGGGACCCGTGCTTCACAAGTTTCATGGTGAGTCTATCTCTGACCCTATACTGAGCCTGCCTGTGAACTTCCTTTCTTTTATAACTGTCTTCTAATTTTAGTAATCTTATTTCCATTTATTGCTGTGAATTATCGAAAAATCTTTTCAGTAGAGATAGATATAAGTAATTTGATTAATAAAACAAAATAGTGACAATAAACTCTGCCCAAGTAGTATTCTTTTATAATGAAAGCATCTTGGAATGTATAACAATAATAACTTCATTTACTATGTTCTAGGCACCTAGTAAGTGCTTTCAATGACTTACTTAATATTCACAAAAGTTTATGAGATAGATCCTATGATCCCCCTACCAACATTGTGTGTGTGTGTGTGTGTGTGCATGTGTGTGTATGTGTGTGTGCGTGTGTGTGTGTGTGTTTTACTGGGGATTAAACCCAGGGACATTCCTACTTCTTTTTTTGTGTGTGTGTGTGGTACTGGGGATTGAACTCAGGGGCATTCTACCTCCGAGCTATACTTCCAGCCCTATTTTTTATTCTTTATTTTGAAACCGAGTCTCACTTAGTTGTGGAGTGCCTCACTAGGTAGCTGAGGCTGGCCGCGAACCCGGATCCTCCAGTCTCAGCCTCCTGAATGCTGGGATTACAAGCGTGCGCCACCACGCCTGGCCGGACATTCCTACTTCTGAGCTACACTCTCAGCCTAATTATTTTTTATTTTGAAACACCATCTCACTAAGTTGCTGAGGGCCTCACTACGATCCTTCTGTCTCAGCCTCCCAGTACTGGGATTATAGGCATGCACCACCATACCTGACCCAACATTTTATTGTTAAAAAAATCAAATCTTAATATAAATAATTTGCCCAAGACTAAGTGTTAGAATAAGATTTGAACTCAGATCTGCTTGCATTTAAGCATTTCACTGTGTATAGCATAGATATATAGGATATGTATAATTCTACTAGTCATGTCAGGATACCAGGACCAGTATTCTCTAAAGGTCTCTATAAAAATGAAGCAGTTGTGAACTTATATAAAATGAGTTTCTTAAACTAATTCCAAATACTGACATAAGTTAAGATTTTTAAGAAATCTAATTGCAAAGTAAGAAAAAAAAATAGAAAGCATTGCTTTTCTTAAAAACAGAACACTTTCTTGGTATCAGAAATGTAGTACATGCTGGGCAGGATGAGTCACCTTTTAAATAAACAGTTAGAGCAGACTAGACAATTGAGTAAGTTGAAGCTGACTGAATCTTACATCATTTCGTACTAGACACAAGCTAATCACTTTCCCCAGAAATGTTAGCACTTACACTGACACATCTATATTGAAGTGATGTATATGTTTCAAGCATTTTCCTAAGCAGGCCCATATTCATGAGGAGCAGCCTTCTGTTTATGACTTTGTATCATGGGGAATGGCTGTCATAAGCCCACCCTCAGGATGTTAGTCTAATTTGTTGCTGTACTCCTCCGTTTCATACTAGAGATGTACTGTCTTTTTTTTTTCTTTTCTCACAGATCTGAACAGAAGGTATTTAACATATGTGATTAGGTACCAAACACGGGCTCAGGATACACACAGCATGGGTTTGCACCGAGATTCATCTGCCTCCACTTCCTCCTTCCTCTTCATCGCAGGCTAGGCAAACTCCACTCAAGGAGCACTGCTTGGCCAGGGCCACCAGAGTTAGTACTTAAGAATTTCACCAGCACAAAGTTTCTCTGTTTCTGAGCCTGTGTTCAGCTGGGCTCTGATGATGAGATTATTCTGAGCCTGCCAGCAACTCAACACCTGCCTTATTTATAAGAAACAGAATATAGCACAATTCAGCATTTAAAAGATGAGTAACTGGAAAATAACGAATTTTTAAACAATGGGTATTTTTCTTTCAGTGTTTTTAAAAAAGGATTTTGCCATAGGCTTTTCTTTATTGTAAAGGTTTCTTAAAAGAAAAAAGAATTTAAAAGAATAGAATAAACTTTAAGTTTTTAAATAACTTGTTTCTAAATAAGCAAAAGACTCCACCATGAAGAAAGAGAGGAAGCTTCTATAAATCACAAAAACTCAGAGTCAGAAGAGACCTTAAGGGTCATGTAAAGAGGAGTGTCTCTGTTCTTCCAATTCTTCAGACCTAAAACCTTAGTGTCAGCCTACACTTTGGGGCCACCTCTTCTCTTATTCTTAAGCAAATCCTGCCAGCGTTCGCTTCAGACAGGTCCAGAAGGAGACCACGTTACAAGTCTCCATCCACTGTGCTCCAATCTTACTACCTTACTGGTATCTCTGTCCCTCTTCAGTTTATTCTCAAATCAGCAGGTAATGATACTTTAAAGATATGAGTGACATTATCACTCTCCTCCAGTGGCTCCTCATTGAGCCCGTGTTAAAGCCAGTCTGATGTCCAGCTCCTGTAACACTGTCCTTCCTTTGCTCCAGCCACATAGTTCTCATTACTTTATCTGGATCCTACCAGGCATGCCTCTGCCTCATGACTTTTACACTGGCTGTAATTTGTCTGGAGTGCTTTTTTTTTTTTTTTTTAATCACAGTCTGCATGGGTTGGCTTCCTTGCCTGCTTTAGGTCTTCCCACAAATGCTACCTTCTCAGTGAGGCCTTACCTAATTAAAATGACAACCTCATAATAGTGCTTTATTTTTCTCCGTTGCAGTTATCACTGATTCACACATTATTTCCTAGCTTAAATTTTGTTGTCTGTTTTCCTCCACTACAATATAAATCCACAAAGGCAGGGGATTTTGTTTTATTTTGTTCATTACTGTATCCCTGTCCCCTGGGTACAGTAGGTGCTCAGGATATATTTGTGGAATTAACTAAAATCTATTAATTCAGTTCCTTTATTGTGTAAGTAAGAGGCACTAAGGTTTAGAGAGATTATTTGATTTTTCCAAGGTATCGACTACTGGTGAGAATCAGAATTGGGGGTCATTGACTTTTAATTTAATGTGCATTTCACAACATAATATCTTATTTTGAGCAATGCTTAACAATTAATGTCACATTTCATGTTGGAGACTCAGTATACCAAATACTAATAGTGGGAGAAACAGTGAGAGCTAGAAAAGGAGACTGAGACAGAATGAAAATGAGTCTCCCCCTGTGCATGTCACACAGAAACAGGCAGATAGAATGGAGATAAGAAAAAAGACACAGAGGCCAGAGAGACAGCCCTAGAAATGCCTCAACCATTTCTCTTCCATTGACAGCTTCCAGGCCTCTGTGTTACTATCAGGGCAAATTGTCTCTAGTCCACTTATGATCCTGTAACACTCTTGGTGTCCTTGGGAGGTACAGAATAAATACACACTTCTCAGCTTGGTGTGTAAAGCATCTCTGCCTCCTGTTTTTCTCCACAGGATACCACATAATTTCCCCTCACATCCAAATGCTCATGTGTGTCCTCATGTTCTATTCCCTTTTCCAGGTTCTCTGGGTCTTTCTTCATGTCTGTCTTGAGCCTAGAATTCTTTCCTTATTTCTTCTACTTGGAAAGCTCCTCCACATCTGTTAAGAGCTAGCTCAAAAAACCCTTCTCTGTGAAACTTTTGCCTTCTCTCCTGGCAGAGTCAGCTTTTCTGCCCTCTGTGTTCATAACCATGGAGTCCTTTTCTTAGTGTTTACGAGGGCCATGTTTCCTATTTATCATGGCTAGCACAGTGCTGGAGCCTACTGCGTCCCCAAAATGTGTTATCTGAATGTATTAAAACCAATCACAACTGCTTAACTGAATTTGGTTCTTACAGTAAGTGGTTATGAGCAGTAAGAAGAAGATCATGTACATTTCGTTGATTATACAAAATCTAGTTAGGTTTCTGTTTCTAGGTTTTTGTTTTTAGACCCTTATTTATGTCAGTGTCCATGGCTAGTTCTTTCTTTCTTTCTTTTTTTTTTTTTGCTGTACTGGTGACTGAACTCAGGGGCATTCGACCTCCGAGCTATACCCCCAGCCCTATTTTTTTTTTATTCTTTATTTTGAAACCAGGTCTCACTAAGTTGTGGAGTGCCTCACTAGGTAGCTGAGGCTGGCCACGAACCCGGATCCTCTGGTCTCAGCCTCCCAAATGCTGGGATTACAAGCGTGCGCCACCACGCCCGGCTCCATGGCTAGTTCTTACTGGTAAAATTTTCAAGTTTATTTTCCTTTCCAATGAATATGGAAATTATGCATTTTAACTTGATCAATTAACTTAGTAAATATTTATTGAGCACACATTCTGTGTCAGTTGTTGTTCTAGGGCTTGGGGACACCAAGGTAAGCATAACAAATGAAATCCCTGTCATCAAAGCGTTTATGGAGCCAGGTGTGGTCATGCATGTCTGTAATCCCAGTTCTAGGGAGGCTGAGACAGGAGGACCACAGATTGGAGGCTAGCTTCAGTAATATAGCAAGCCCTCACCAACTTAGTGAGGCCTGTTTCAAAATAAAAAATAAAATAGGGCTATAGGTGTAGTACAGAGGTATAATGCTTTTGAGTTCATTCCCTAGTACAAAAAAAAAAAAAAAAAAAAAAAAAAAAGACAGAGCTGATGGGTTAACTGTGGCAAATCAGCAAATCTTAAATATTACACAAATAAAATTTTTACAGTTACTAGCCAGGCGTGGTGGCGCACGCTTGTAATCCCAGCATTCGGGAGGCTGAGACCAGAGGATCCGGGTTTGTGGCCAGCCTCGGCTACCTAGTAAGGCACTCTGAAACTTAGTGAGACTCGGTTTCAAAATAAAGAATAAAAAATAGGGCTGGGGGTATAGCTCAGAGGTAGACTGCCCCTGAGTTCAATCCCCAGTACCGCAAAAAAAAAAAAAAAAAAAAAAAAAAAAAATTTTTACAGTTATAACAGGTGATAGTATAATGGTATAAATATCATAGCAATACCTACTATTTGTTAAATTGTTTGCATGTTGAAATTTATTATTTTTCTTAGTCCTAAGTGTTGGGTTCTGTTATTATTCTCTTGGCTCAGAAAGATTAAGTAGCAGAGTCACAAGCCAGGAGGGACTGAATTGATATTTATTTTTTATTTATTTACTTATTTTTTGTGATACTGGGGGTTGAATCCAGGAGCTGCTCCCCCAGCCAGATTTTATTTCTTATTTGGAAACAGGGTCTTATCTCACTAGATTGTTGAGAGTCTCACTACTTTTCAAGCTGTTTTTGAATCTGTGATCCTCCTGTCTCAGCCTGCCAAGTACTGAGATTATAGGCATGTGCTGCCACACCTGGCCTCTGAATTGGCATTTAAACTACAATGCCACATTTTGTTTAGTGTTTGTATAAGAAGGAATATTTTAAAATTTTAATGAAATCAGGCATGGAGTCCATGTTAATTTACTTGTTTTTCCTCCTCACCAATACAGTCCTACTCCATGATTAAGAAGGGCTTTAGGAGCCGGGCGTGGTGGCGCACTCTTGTAATCCCAGCATTTGGGAGGCTGAGACCAGAGGATCTGGGTTCGCGGCCAGCCTCAGTTACCTAGTGAGGCACTCCGCAACTTAGTGAGACCTGGTTTCAAAATAAAGAATAAAAAATAGGGCTGGGGGTGTAGCTCGAAGGTAGAATGCCCCTGAGTTCAATCCCCAGTACCGCAAAAAAAAAAAAAAAAAAAAAAAAGGCGCTTCAGAACGTGGTAGAATTTAGCACAAAAAAACAAGACTAGAAATGCTTTAGTCAGGGAGAAATCAGGCTGGCTTTTAATTGTGGGTCCCATATTCCTCTCTGTGAAACTGTAAGTTATTTAGCTTATTGAGCATTCAGTTTTTTAAAAAAATGTGTGTTTAACTAGTTGTTCTCTAATGATCTTTCAGTTTTGAAATCATTATATTCAAATAGCACTACCAGTTGGGCTTGGTGGTGCACACCTGTAATTCCAGCATTTGAGAGGCTGAGACTGGAGGATCCGGGTTAGCAGCCAGCCTCATCTACCTAGTGAGGTCCTCTGCAACTTAGTGAGACCCTGTTTCAAAATAAAGAATAAAAAATAGGGCTGGGGATATAGCTCGGAGGTAGAATGCCCCTGAGTTCAATCCCCAGTACTGCAAACAAAACAAAACAAAACAAATCAAATCACTACCTCAGGGAATCTCCCTGACCACCCCAATGTCCTTTCTCCTTCTCTCTTTTTCTCATCTTTCTTTTGTTCTCTCTGTAGAGCTTATCATAATCTGACATTATGTCATAGAATTGATGTTTTGTTTATAACTGTTTCTCTAGTGCCTAGAACAGTGCTCAATACATGATGTTCACTTGTTTTTTTTTGTTGAACAAATGTGTTTTCTAGGAGAGTGAGATGAGTAACAACCCTCCGAACCATCATGGGATCTTTCACAAAAACATATGCTTGGCATTGATAATCCCCAAACTGCAAAAAAAGGTGTAAAAAAAAAAAAATCTCTTTTAGAATCTGCTGTCAAAGGGAAAACTGCATTTCATAAACCTGGCCCGAAAGTATCTGATTGGGCACATTCAGGCATTGGGCAGATCTGAATGAAAGCCGTACAGAGCCAAGACAGAGTCTCTCTCTACCAGGATTTCTTTCTTTCTTTTATTTTTTTCTTATGTGAGGAGGAATCACACTAGTCTGCAACACATAGAAAGGCCATAGTTTCTGTCTTTTAGGAATCTGTCCTTGTTTCATGGAGGTTGCACAGCTTTAGACAATTCTATTGAAATGATGTTTAAAGTGTGCTAGACACATAACTCCAGGTTTGGCCTTTTTTTTAATGCCAGTTTTTCTAAAACACATCTTTAACACCTGTACATTTCTAGTTTGTGAATAAATTAGAATGTAAATCCCCATCCACTCTGGAAAATCCACAGACATTTCTTCGGTAGTGCTCACTACAGCTTATCTTTAAGTCATTATCAAACTGGTTGTTAGGTGGGTCTCTGGGTAGAAAGCTGCTGAACTTTGGGGAAAGATGAAAGTAAAGGCAGAGAGTTGAAGGCATCAGCAAAAGGTGTTATGACAGACAGCTTGATAATGGTCATTTCTCAAAGCTGGAAATTTTTGTTTCTTTATGTCTGGCTTCTGTGGAGTGCGGTTGCTGCTATTTCTACTTTCCTCCAGTCTCTAATGTTTATGGGAGAAAGGAATTGTCTGAATTTCTGGCTTGGTATCCCTCTTTGCAAGATGCAACACTGTCTATCTGTTGATGTCATTTGACGGATAGCCTGTTTATAGAACTCAACCTTTCGTGCTGAGCAGTTTGGGATGGAAGAAGAATGTACTTAGAAGATTGAAGCTTTTATGTTTTTGAGAGTTATTTTCCTGAAGAGACTATTTTGAGTTCCAATAGAACTTAGACAGTGAGTACAGCTTAGTTTGAATATTTGCTTCATTTCATACACTGGTGACTATTTAAATAATTAGATTAGGGTTTCTTAAACTTAGGTCCAAGAGAAGACTTTATAAGCTTAGTAATCACTGAAATTATACATAGAATTTTGAGTGTTCTTTCCATCTACTTTTTGGGAAGGATGATTTGCAGTTTTCATTAGATTCTTTAAACATCTTGACTGCTGTGCAGGATCAATGAGGAAGAGCCCTGTATAGGAAATCTGGAGGCCTGGGTTCTTCAGCCTCCAAAAGCAACTAGAACTTGATAAAATACATAATTTTTCTGGGGATTAGTCTCCTCACCCATAAATGAGAAGGTTGAATTAAATCAGTATCTTCCCCAAGATTATTTAGGTACTCAGTTATTTATAGACTGTATTTTTGTTTGTTTGATGGTTTGGGTTTTTTTGTGTTTGTTTGTTTTGTTTTGTTTTTGGTATTTTACCTCTGAGCTACAACCTTAGCCCTATTTTATTTTTTATTTTGAAACAAAAGTTGCTCACTAAGTTGCTGAGGGTCTTGCTAAGTTGCTGAGGCTGGTCTCAAACCTGCTATCTTTCTGTTTGCATCCCAAGTACTGAGATTACAGGGGTTGCATAGTCTGTCTTTATGATTATTGTCATATCCTTTTGCAACCTGCACTATTTATATTTTCCTTTTCATCTAAACATTTAAAAATAAAACTTATTTTAAAAGGAACTGCTTCTTTGCAAGGGAAAAACCAGGACCACTTTATGTAGCTAATAAAGGTTATTCAAGCCAGGTGGCGTGGCGGCGCACTATTGTAATCCCAGTACTTGGGAGGCGGACGCAGGAGAATCATAGGTTTGTGGCCAGCCTCAGCTACTTAGTGAGGCCCTTTGCAACTTAGTGAGACCCTGTTTCAAAATAAATAATAAAAAATAGGGCTGGGGGTGTATCTCAGAGGTAGAATACCCCAGGGTTATTCATGTGTTACATAAAGATTAAAAGGTTATTCATGTGTTACATAAAGATTATTGTCTTTATGTCATTGGTAAGTGTGCCATACCTGACATACTGGTGTAATGGAGATGTTAAGTTTATCAATCCAGATTCACTCTTCACCCTTTTCTACTCAAAAGAGTTTAGAAACATTCCTTCCTAAGGCATTAAGAAATGAAGATCTCTATGGTTTTATTCTGTAGGCCAGATAAAATGAAGATTGCTTCCTTGGAATTTCAATGGGAAAAATGGGTTTCAAGAATAATAGAGACCAGATGGTGCTTATCTCTCAAGGACAAGGAGGATACAGGGGCCATAATAAGCTGTCAACTGTTGCTCAGGGGATGTCTTATCCAATCACTAATTGGTTATAGGACCCTAGGAAAAAGATAGATGGACATCTGTTGAAGTGCTGCTTGATGTAAAAATTCTAGGTACACTGAGCCTAACTCAATTTGCCATAGTGGGATCATAGTCTCTTATCTAGTTGCCAAGCATGCTGTTCCTCAATTGAAGGAATACCAGATTCCTATAAGGAGGGCCTCTGCAATGTGGCCTATGGGTATATCATGAAAGTTTCCCTGAGCCATCTTCTCTGGAGGGACCTGAAACAATTTACTAGGAAGACAATATAGGTGAAGTAGGGGAAAGGAAATGCCCAGTCTTTCTGGGGGACATGACATAGTGATTCTGAAACTGAAACACCTTCATGGTTTACTAGTTAATGCTTATAGAAGTCAGATGAGAGATGGAACCTTGGCCCACATTCATTTAATAGTAGAGTTCAATGGCTTTATCATGCAGTTATCTTCCAGTCCCAGTATGTATAGTAAGAATGGTTATATTTACTAACTGGTAGAATCCCACATTAGTGAAATGAAAGCTATGGTAGGAAGGGCCAACTGGAAGGTGCCCCTGGAATTGTACTCCTTCTTCCTTATTCCCAACAAGATAGTAAGTACCATAGGAGAAATGACAGAAATTAGTGTTATCACTAAAGACTTGAGAGATACAGGGAAGATGTCCCAATACCTCCCCATTTAATTCACCTGTTTGGCTGGTACAAAAGCTAAATGGGTAAAGGGGTGTTAAAGTGAATTATTGCAAACTCAATCAAGCAGTGTTTTCAGTTGGAGATATATTTCCCAACGCAATAACTTTCAGGGAGCAAATCAATATAGTACATGACAATCAGTATGTTGCTACTGACCTGGCAGATGCTTTCTTTCTATTATAGTCAGTAAAAAAGAAATCAGAAGCAGTTTGCTTGTAAAAAAAAAAAAACATTACCAGCTTATAATGTTTTACCCTACGACTATTTCAACTGTTCTACAATCTGTCATAACATAGTTCTGAGTCCTTGATCATCTTTATAACCCATATGACAGTATGATTATCTAACACAAAGAAGACATAATACAACATTGAATCTGATCAATGTGAAATAGCAAGTATAGAGTGAAACAGAAATACCGCAAATGCTCATGGGGCTGATGGCATTTATGGTGTCTAGTAGTCTAAGGCATAGTGGGAAGGCTAAAGTTGTTGCTTCTTGTGCTACCCTATGGAAGAAAGAATCACAATACTTCTTGGATGTCTCTGTGTTTTGAAGATAACATATACCATATATTGTATAACTTTGAAGGCTGATAATTTTGAGTAGGGCCTAGAATTTTAAAAGGGGTCCCTGATATAGTGTAAGCTTTCATATCACTGGGACATTGTGATTCAGAAGATTCCTATGTATAGGGAGTAACCACAGTAGTATTGCACCTATAGCTAGCCCTGACAGGAGAATAATAGCATAGTACCTTAGGGATTCCTTTGTAAAGAATACATCTTGCCTTGCTACTGGGCCCTGATAGAGACAATGTGCCTTACTATGGAGGTCAAATGATTATTCCATTTGAGTTGCTCATCTTGGACTAGGTGATTGGTGATTCACTAAACCATAAAACTGAACATAAACAACAGTAGTGGAAATAAATGATAAATATGACACCAGGTCTGGAGGGGGCAGGCAAATTGCAGAAGCAACTGGTTTAGACTTCTCTTTGTAATTTTGATGGCTTTTCCTCAATCCACACATTTGTCAACGCAGGGAGTTGCATGAGACTAGAATAACTGATGTCTTGGTTTGCCTTAGATAGTACTAGTTTATGCCTGTTGCTCAGCATAATCATTAGTGAGACTCCTTTCATTGTCAAAATGTCCCAGTTTAGAGAATAAGTTATAAGGTTACCTTGCCTGTGATCATCTTATGGAGTGGAAAGACTGTGTGCCTGGCTCACAGATTTCTGTATGGCATTCTGGTATCAGCTGGAAGTGGAAAGTCAATGTACTACAACCCCATTCAGTGGGCAGTACTTTACGTGCTGTATCTGGTTGTCTATTTTGTGTGGAAAGAGAGATGACCTGAGATACGGAATTATACTGACTCAGGGCACTCTAGATCAGTTATCAGGCTAGGGATTTGGAAAGAACCAAATTGAGTGATTGGTAGGGAGAGCAAGGGTCTAGAAGAAAGTTGTTTGGGGATAGACCTCTTAAAATAGGACATTGCATGAAGATATTTGTTTCTCATGTAAATGCCTGGTAGAGGAAAACCACAATGGAGGAAATTATCAATAACTAAGATGTCCCCTGCCTCTGGTGACATTTAACCTCTTTCCCTGGCCACCTTGTTGTTTTCTCAGTGTTGGAAATGACTATGTAGCAGGGATAGAGGTTATTAAGGACTCAGCAACATGATACCTCTCCTCACCAAAACCGATGTAGCTATTATCACTGTTAAGCACCCAGCTTACTCATAGCAGAGGCAAAATCTGTGCCCTTGATGGGCTGCATTTGCCAGCAGATGTGGTCTCACAAATACATGCTGTGAATTACAAAGAAGGACCAGAAGGGCAGTGTGTAGAGTGTGAATAGAAAAGCACAAATTCATTAGATGATGGGAACACTTCCATACCTCCACGGTTACTGCTGCTGTTTTGCTGAGTTCTTTTTATGAAATGGATCAGTTGGAAAAGAAGGACACTGCTATGACTCAGTAACACCATCTGTAACTCTAGGAGCTACATAATAGCCCATCAAAGATATAAAAGCACAGGCACAGAGAGATTAAGTTTCATGCCTAAGGTCTCATAGATTATGAGATATAATGTCAAAGTTTGAAGCCAGATCTGTCTGTCTGACTTTTACCGTCCTGCTTTTTAGGAAGCTGTCAGGCATGCTAAGGTGTGTCTCATTGAGTACTGACTGGCTGCTATGAAAGTTATTCTTCTGCCTTTGCACCTTTGCCAGAGTCACTAAAGGAAGTACACTGAATTATTATTATTTTTTGCATCTCTCTTTCAGCTCTAGATTATGGAGTAGGGGTGAGCAGAGTCTCAACTGATGAGAGGGAGGCTGTAAGTGGTGGTAATGTGCACCTGCTAAGGCTCAAGTGTGTCTGGGATGCATTTCAGGGCTCCTTTTCCTTGGCTGTACCCCCCTAAAATCTTCATCAGGGGATGGAAGAGAGTCTTAATTCAATGGGCAATTTAGGAGAAAGAGAGAAGAGTAGTAGGCAAATTTTCAGGGATGAGCAGACCTGGGCTTGCAACTTTTTAATTTAGGCTTTTAGCGCTGACTTACACAGGCCTCGCTCTAGTCACATGCAGAGGTTATTTTCTACATGCCCCTTTCTCAGGTTATATTTCATAGGGTTGAACTAATTTCCACATGACTCTTGTGTTTCTTCCTTTTGGAGGCCTCATTTTGCAGATGTTTTTGATACTGTTTTGAGAAAACTTGTTGGATCCTGTCCAGCTCCTCTAATGCCACATAGGTTGGATTAGGTGCCATGATTCCAGGCCACCTTGTGCTTGGTCTTTTCATAGCAATTTTCATGTATGCTGAAGGGTTGGGTGTATCTATTTTACAGTATTTTTGTTAGATAATATATGTAAAGTAAGTAAGCTTGGCTCTGAGTGGCTGTTTTTGTTAATATTGTGATTATCTACTTGTCAATCATGCCCATTATAATCTTTGAAGGAAGAGACTGTATGCCTTACGCAGTGTCTGGGACTTGGGTAGATCGTCAGTAAACTTTGGTTGAGAAAAATGAATGAACTGAATAAATTAATAGCAAAGGTAAGGGATGAGTATGCTTTTCTTAGCTATTTAAGTATATATATAAATAATAAGCATACAATTCCTGATATTTTTGGTGGGAAAAATTCTTTATTTAAAATAGGCTAAATGCTTTTCTTTTACTAGATGAAATAAAATACTCTACAAATGAGAATTTTAAAACCAATATATGAAACTCAGTAATACCAGTCAGAGATTCTCTACCCATCCCCATTTAATAATATTTAATGTTTAATTCTAAATTGCTTAGAATTCTGAGACTATGTGCCTTTGTTTAGAGAAGAAAGTAGTGCCACATTATCCTGATATAATAGTGTCATGCTACTAAGAATAATTCTGTAATACCTGAGGTGGCTAAGACACATGATTAGCAAATGCTGAGATTCTTAGATTTTCTGTTAATAGTATTTCTAAATCACAAAGACAGTCAACACTTTTTATTTCAATAAGAGAATGAAAGTAAAAAGGGGACCTACACTATTTCTAGCCACTTGTATTTATTAATACATGCTTAGTGATTTTAATGCCTTGGCTGTGGAAGGGTAATAAGTGTTTTAGCAAGAGCATACACTATGGGGACGAAGCTGGGAGGCTTGTGCACACAGAAAGTAGTTAACATCTGAAGGTTTTCAGGGCTCTTGGAAGTGCCATGCGTTGTTCATCATCTGGGGCTGGTGGACTTTGTTTCCTGGCATGGATGTTTGCTGAGTGTCTGGAGTCATCGTTGTATCCATGGTTATTTCTCCCATACCCAGGGGTGTGGTAACATCAGCCCCGTAGGTCTCATAAACCTCAGCTAATTCAGGGGTCATCAGTGGGTCAGCAGTTGCTGGAGTGACCCCAAAGGGTCCCTTCCTCTGGCCTGCAGGACCTCTTGCCAGGCTGGGAATGTCATTAGGGAAAGCAAGGAGCCCTCCATGGGCGACAGGTGCTATCTGTGAAAGGAGAGCTGGGTTTTCTGGGTTAGCGGGGTTGGCCTCCTGCACAGGGGAGCCTTTTGCACCTCCTTCACCTCCTTCTCCCTTCTCAGGGCCTTTGGTTGCAGCCACTGGGGAGTCAAATTCCAGAGTAAAGTCTCCGCCCATGGCTGGATTGGGGGACATTCTCCTGAGGCTGTGTCTCAGGCCTCCGAATCCTGGGAACATGGCTCCATAGGCCATGGGGCCTCCTCGTCCTCCCTGGAAGATGAACGTTCATCAGAGTCACTATTATTACATGCTATTAATGATGGAATGCAATTATATCTGGTCATATTTACCAAGACTCTAGAAAGAAACTGATAGAGATCAGGGAGTTGACTGATTGCTTCGTATAAATATGTTTCTCACTAAATTGGCTTTGAAATACAGTGGAAAGGATTCTGCACATACCTGGGCAGGAGAAGGGCACTTCTGTGAAAGGTAGATAGACACCCTTCACCATACCTGGCTGGAAGGTGAGGAGAGTGGCAGGGCAGCAGGACAGAAGCAAGACTTGAGACAAAATTAGCTTGACTTTAATATTAAGAAAACAATGCTAGGCGTGGTGGCGCACGCTTGTAATCCCAGCATTTGGGAGGCTGAGACTGGAGGATCCCGGTTTGTGGCCAGCCTCAGCTACCTAGTGAGGCACTCTGCATCTTAGGGAGACTCTGTTTCAAAATAAAGAATAAAAAATAGGGCAGGGGGTATAGCTCGGAAGTAGAATGCCCCTGAGTTCAATCCCCAGTACTGCCAAAAAAAAAAAAAAAAAAAAAAAAAGAAAACAATGAGCAGTTGAAATGGGTATTGCTATCATAAAACAAAAACCTGAAATCCATAACTCCATTTGTTAAGGTTGTTTTGAAGGATCTCATCAGTGATATTTCTCAGTATCTCCCAAATGAATGAAGCCCCACGTAGGAATTTTCCTTCCTTCCTTCCTTCCTTCCTTCCTTCCTTCCTTCCTTCCTTCCTTCCTTCCTTCCTTCCTTCCTTCCTCCTTCCTTTTTCTTTTTTAACCAAGTATAAGGAAAAAAATTGCTTTGTCTGGAGTAATAAAATATTTTCTGCCTGTAGACACGTAGAATTCCAGAACTTTGCCATGTTTCTTCTACCTTTGCTACCAGAAATATGAGAACCAAAAATCTGGGGCTATTTGCAGTTGCACAGGCAGGGCTGTGTGATTTATGTGTATGTATTCTCATTTCCTTGAAGTTTTGACTCACTTTAAATCCTGTCTTCATTTTTTGGCTATATATTATGTGTTTTTATAAGCTACCACAAAATATTTTGGGAATGAGGCAGGATATGAATAATTAACATTATAAAATGGTAATTACTGCTTAATGTGAAACTTCTCATTTTCAGCCATTTATGTTATGTTATCTAAATACAATGCTCTTTCCTTCTAGCTTCTCCTGGCTCTTAACTGTCAGCTTTCACATCATCTCCAAAGAGGGCACTGTGAATCCCCAGGCTGGGTGGTCTTTCCTTTCTTCATCTTTCTTTCTAATAATACAGTTGTTATCCCATGAATTTGACATTTTATGTACTCTTTCCACCCATTCATTAGACTACAAGCTTTGTGAAAACAGAAATCTTACTTATCTTGTCCTTAATAGCTTCTTATTTTTTAAAATTTTTCATGGTAGTGGGGATTGAACCCAGGGGCATTTTACCTTCGAGCTACACTCCCAGTCCTATTTTTTATTCTTTATTTTGAAACAGGATCTCATTAAGTTGAGGAGGGCCCCACTAAGTAGCTGAGGCTGGCCTCAAATGTGCAATCCTCCTGTTTCAGCCTCTCCTTGTAGTACTGGTATTACAAGCATGTACCACCACGCCCAGCTAGCTTCCTGTGTTTATGGCACACAGAAGGCACTCAAAACTGTTGAGATGGAAGTTTTCTTTTTTGTGATAGCATTGTGTGTATATGTATTGATTTGATGGGATATGTAGTTGACAATGACTTGTTAATTTACTATGCATTTTGTTTTGTTTTACCCTTTAACAGACAAAACAGGTAGAAATTTCTGAGGAAAAAGTCAAATTGTGTGAGTTTATTGATCTTAAATCTTAAACTTGTAATTAAAATGTGTAATATGAATATAAGAATATACTCTCTGACTTAATGCACTTTGAAGTTTATAATAACCAAATTTTAAACTGGGTTAATTTTCTTTTCCTTTTTGATCTTCTGATTTTTGTGGTCTGAATTACTTTGTGATGCTGTTGAATTAGGTTGTTAGGGGCCTAAATGGTCTTAGAAAGAATAAGATTTTGTATTAACCACATGTGTCTTTTTTGGTTTGAAGCATTTACAGTTGAGTGATGATGGCCTTTCAGGAGAGGTGTATTTTCTGCTCAGACAAGGATGAGGCAAAACTCTAAGCTCAAGAACAGTAATTACTCAGAAGAGAACTACTACATAGAAAATACAATGAAACTTATTTTTTGTACTGGGGATTGAACCTAGGAGCATTCTATAACCTCCACTCTTTTTATTTTTTATTTTGATACAGGGCTTCACTACATTGCTGAGGGTCTCAATACATTGCTGAGACTGGCCTTGAACCTGCAATTCTCTTATCTCAGCTTCTCAAGTACTGGGATTAGAGGCATATGCCACCATGCCCAGCTTGATGAAATCTTTTGATACTGCTTCAGAATCAAGTTTTTAGTTTGGGGATGGAAAAGTCTGAGTTCTGTGCTCTCTTGGCTACCTTCATGGCCAGTGTCTCTTGTAGCCAGTCATCTATGACTGTTCCTCCCTGGCCTTTTTTTTTTTAAAAGAAGAGTTAGGAGATATTACTCACAGCCATTTCTTCTGAACTCATGAAGCCAAGTCTGGCAGGGGCATTCTGTTCAAAAAGAAACAGTACATCATATAATGAACCAACTGCCTTCTATTACCCTTTAATCTGCTTAAAACAAAGTTAAAATTCACTTAGTGTTCCTTTAAGCCTTAGTATTAATGTTGTATACAGATGCAGAGTAGAGAGCTGAGTCATTATGGAATAAATGTAGCCAATTTGTCAGATCTAAAATTCACTTTTCCTTTAATGCTCTGTGTGTGTGTGTGTGTGTGTGTGTGTGTGTTTAGAATTATCCAAATAGGGGAGTGTGCCTCCTTACTATTTCACTTGCTGATGTAGGCATTTTGAGAATAATTATTTGTAGTATATTGAATGGGGTCTAGATTTTCCTAATTCTAGCCCTCAAGATGACATTTAAGTAAAAATTGTACTTTTGATAGAATACAGGCTTACCAGTTGATTTGCTCCATAGGATGTGTAAAACATTCCTGGATAAAGCTAAACAAGATAAAATAGTTATCACAAAATGGTTTTTCGAAGGGATAAAGTTTTAGGTAAATTGCAAACAGAGTAGTGGTATTAAAAAAAAAAAAAGACTTACTGAAGATGGTTTATTTGGTGGCATTGGTCCCCGGGAAATCAAACGGGCTATTTGGAACAACTTTAAGTGGTAGAAAACAGAATAAATAATCCATATAGGCAAATCTCCCTAAGAGGTAACTTCTAAGAATTATATGGAATACATTTCTAGATGAATTAGTACTTAATATTTAAGACAACAAAGGAACCCATAATGCATCATATTCATGGATGAATGTGATAATTTAAAGAAATTCAACTTTTTTTTTTTTTTGAGATATAGAGACATTTCCCCCAAGAAAGTGTCTCATTGAGATCTGTACTTACTGTTGGGACTTGTGGACCAGCAAAATCCATTAGTAGGAGCTATATCATAGATAAAAAATGTTACCAGTCAAAATGGACAAAATAAACTGAACACACACTTTATCTTATTTATAATTATAATAAAACAATTTAAAATATGTTTATCTGTTTTACTTTCTTTTAGTCTTGGGTGGGGTTGACAAAAGTTTAGTTATCTTTTACTAATGTAACTCAAGAGTATGGTAGGGAGATGAGGCATGTCTATTATGAATTTGCTACACTCTGCAGAATAAAAGGTAACACATTCTAGAATTGGAACATACTTGGCTGGTTTGAATTCTGGATCTTCCACTTAGTGTTTATGTAATCCAGAACAAATTCTGTAAACTTCTCAAAGCTGGTCTTCTTGTCTTTAAAAAGAATAATAATATCTATTTTGTGGATACTATCTTTATATTGCATATTTATCTTTATAGAAATGTATTCAGGACAAGGAGGGGGGATGTTAAATATCTGCAATGTACTAGTTATATGCTCCCTTCTTTTTCCTGTTCATTATTTTTCCTCCACATTTTTACAAGGTACTTTTGCAAAGTTCTCATCTCTCTGCAGAGACATAATAGTACAAAATCCTACTTGTTATGCTGAGGGATCAGTCACTGTCCTCAGTTTTTCCAACATGCAAAATAAACCTGTGATATTTAGCCTGGACTCCTCTGGGCTTGGCCTATTTCCTATGGAAGTTTTCATCTTTTGCCACTTAGGAACCAAGTTGAACAGCCACGAGATCTTTTAGAATCTGTGTCTTGTCTCGGTGGTGGCAAAAGATAGGAATGGGTAATTTATGTTCTACTAAAAAAGGAAATCCTCAAAATTAAAGACTGATTAATAACATTTATATTTTAGTGCATTAGACTTGAGGGCTGTGATTATTTAAACATGGCCTGCAAATTGGTTTTCTTTCAGTAGGTTGTAGGTGAACCTGAACTGACTTCAGAGAAAAGAATGACCTCAGGTGTTGGCGGCTTCTCTGATGGCGCCACCTGCTGCTCAGTTTGCTCCGCTGCTGGCGGTTCTCCATCCTGCAAGGGCAGCTGTCCCGGGTGCGGGTGCATCGGAGGCTGAGGTCCTCCCTTCTGGGCTGTGGCCTGGATAGCAGTCGCAGGAGTGGGCTGGAGGAAAGGTTTCAGTCCTGACTGTTGAGGCTGCAGGGATGGCTGTGATGGGAGAGGTGGGGGGTGCACAGGCAAAGAGTATTCATACTGTAGAGAAATTTGAAAAGCATGTCAGGAAGGGATTATTCTTCACTGAACTTTGGTGCCTAGGATTTCTTATAGCAAAAGGTCTTGGGTGCTTTCTACTTAGAAGGGAGGTGATGGGACTTGTCTTTTTTTTTCTTCCCTGTGGTACTGGAGGATTGAACCCAGGATCCTTCTACCTCCAAGCTACCTCTCCAGTCTTTTCTATTTTTTATTTTGAAACAGGGTCTTGCTAGCTTTCTCAGAGTCTTGCTACATAGTTGAGGCTGTCCTCCAATCTGTGAATCTCCTGTCTCAGCAGCCCAAGTACTGAGATTAGAGGCGTGTGCCGCCACTCCTGGCTGGGGGACTTGTCTTGAAGCAGAATTTACATGGGCAATTAGTGTTATTTGAGGAAGTTTTGTGTGTGCTTGGCTCTTCTGCTTCTTTTGGGACCACTGTTGCTTGGGAAGATATAGAGCTGCCTGAACTTCTTGGTAGAATAGTCATTCACTTCCTGCTCTGGGTCACCATGACCACTTGTATGTATTTTATTACTCTCTCACTGCATTACAATTATTTGTAACTAATCTTTGTTCCCTAGTCAACTGAAAATAATATATCTCATCTTTATCTCTACAGCCTTTGTGTTTAACAATAGAAAAACAATCCTCAAAAATTCCTAGCAAGTACCTGGCACTTAATATATTTTGTGACTTAATGGAAAGATCAAAAGTGCTTGAATAAAATACCAATCCAATTCTGTCATCATGGAGTCCATTTTGGAAATAATTAAGTGAAGAAAGAATCACTATTAACATAATTTATTGTCTACTAAATGTGGCCTGGTATGTAATCCTCCTGTTGTGCAAGGCCATCTGGAATTATAAGTTTTTGTTAAAACCACCATAGTTCTTTGTTCCTTTTAGGAATTGCTTGTGGTAAATGGCTCCATATTGCTTGTAGATCAGTTGCAAGCTCTTCAGACTGTCATGGAAGTCTTATAATCATTTGGCTGTGTTTTGTCTCTTCAACTATTGCTCATGTTTGAACTCCTAACAGTATTCATTACTTTGACCACAAAGTTTAGCATTTTGAACTATATTGTCTTATTTCTCATAAGATTTGAATTTTATAAGATTTGACATTCTAAAATATTTTCACTTTCACTCCCAAACCACAATTTGGTTAATACATGGCTAGCAGATTGGTATATTTATTGACTTCTATAGGGTTCATGGTGTTTTAACCTATTTATTATCATTTGAAATTAGTCTTTGAGTAACTATTTAGGGAATTTTGATTAAAATGAAAATTGTCCAGAATATAGTCTGTTTTCATTTTTGAGGATTGTTTTTCTATTGTTATTACTAATATCTTTAACATAGATCTTCTGTATTTTGGAGGCCATATATTTCTATATGAAATAAATGTGGAAGTGGATTAAATTTTTAAAAAAAATTTCCTAAGCAATAATAGCAATGTGATTTGATTTATTTGGTAGTAGGATAATTTTTGGTTAATTACTGGTTCTTATTGTTAATATATAATAACTTTGAGAAGGCAAGTAAGGAAAGATTTTAAAGATTGAAGTATCAAACATATTGATGCAATTAACTTACCTGTTGAGTTTCATGTTCCCTTGGTGTCATCCATGGGAAAGAGGAATGTGGTGGCAGGAGACCATGTAACCACAAAGAATTAATTGATTTTCCAAAGCCATATCTAGAAAGCTATAGACATGGAGAAAAATAAATAAATATGCTTATATTTCAATATTACAAACTACAAGTAAAAAGTAAAAATGATATTAAGGTAAAATAGGTAAACTCTCTCTTCCAACATATCTAAGTTCCATTCCTTGTCAGACTAGTAATCCCATAAATTTGAGGTCTAGTTTTTAAGCATTTGTGTTTTGAGTCATATAATAAGATTGATAATGCAAGAAAGTTTTGTTTTTTTGTTTTTGTAGTAGGGATTGAATCCAGGGGCATTCTAACTCTGAGCTACTCCCCCTGCCCTTTTTATTTTTTATTTCAAGACAGAATCTGGTTAAGTTGCTGAGGTTTTACTAAGTTGTTGAGTCTGGCCTTGAACCTGTAAACCTCCTGTTTCAGCCTCCCTCGTAATGGGATTACAGGTATGTGCCACCATGTCTGGCTCAGGATTTCTTTTTCTTTCTTTTTTTTTTTTTTAACTAAAGAAAATTTAATGTTGTTTTTGTTTTTCCCATCATCTACCTTATTTTGTTTTAGGCAATCTCAATTACTTATTTATTTTTTCAATATTTAGGATATTGTCTATTCACAAATAAGTTTTATGAATTACAATGTTGCTGCTACTATCACCACTTTAATAATGAATACTTGCAAATAAGAAATATTTGGAAATGTGATTACCTGAGAAAGTGCATTTAATCCCTGCAGACTTCCCAACTGTCTCATTGTCTATCAAGAAAAAAAAGTAAGTTAGTGTTTTCACGTATTTTTGCTGTCTCTTTGACACAACTGATTTCTCATGACATTTAATATTATCAATGTAACATTTGAATAAACCAAAATTTGAATAAAGCAAAAATAGACACAAATCATCACTGAAAGATGGAAATGTATAGTGTGAGTTTGCCATTGTTCTTGTATTCTATTAAAAGTGAACTTGCTTGTATCATTAATTAAAGGAGGAAAAAGTATCAGTTAAGTGGGGATCATATTGAAGCATGGGAAAATAGCTCATCCAACTGAAATATAAGTTTAATTGTGAGGATGTTGCTTAACTCTTTGCTCTCATTCAAATTACTTTGTTTTCTACTAATTCAATTTGAAAAGGAATTTGAAAAAAAAAATAGACAAGCCAAATGAAACAAACTCTCATCTTTTCCCCAAAACAGACCTCAAAATAATAAGTATGAAAACATTGGAATAAATGGTATCTGGATAGATTGTCAAAAATGCTGCCATTTCAACAAAAATAAGTTTTACTTTTTTAATGGGAAGAGATTTAGAGTGCTTTGGGTTGAGTTAAGCTTGAAAGTGAGAAAAAGTCAGTGAAATTAGTTTCCATGTGAAATAAATATGTAGCCTATATACATAAGCACTGCCCTCAGATTGTCCTGATATAAGAAAATTTTGTAATGTCTTGTGAAAAGTTGTGGTATTTATGAACTCAGATATCTGTCAATTTTTATTGATATTGTCAAAACTTTTTATTTTTCTGGGGTTTTCTAATATATATTATTTATGAGAACTACAATAAAACAAACACAGGCTATCCAGGAAGTATAATAGTATGATGTTAATGCTACTTATAGGATTTCTTATAAACAAATGAATTTTGTACAGGTAAGTTTTCTTCATGAGACACATATCATATTAAGCTATTATAATCAACAGGGCTAAGTATAAATTGTAAGCCGGGCACAGTGGCATACGCTTGTAACCCCTGTACTGGGGAGGCTGAGACAGGAGGATCACAGGTTCACAGCCAACCTCAGAAACTTAATGAGGCCCTTCCCAACTTAGTGAGTCCCTGGTTCAAAATAAGAAGTAAAATAGGTCTGGGGGTATTGCTTCGAGGTAGAATGCCCCTGGGTTCAACCACTAGCACCAAAAAAACCCCCCAAAAACCAAAACCATTTGTGACTACAAAACAATGTTTAATTAATGTAGTAATTCTATTAATGTGTATATGATATATATTAGACATTAATTATTAGTATTACTATGATTCACATACAGATAAAGCTTAAACCATCTGAGAGTTTGAAACTGCAGTAGAATTACAGGATAAAGTTCTAATAAATGTCATTCACTTCTCTAGAACTCCTTAGTATGATATCCACAGACTTCTGACTAGGAAAACAGAGAAACAATTCATCATATCTCTCCATGATCACATACATACTAATGTAAAGATTACATACAAAAACTCTAGCAATACATACCTCAAGGCTCAAACTAGCCATGCCTGGTGGAACGCCTGGTGTCCCAGCTTGCTGAGGAAACATCTAAGTAGAAGTAATAATAGTTTAGATTCTCTTGGAGAAAAACTTTCTTAAATGCATGATGGGAATAGCAAGTCACCCCACTATATAGGTCTATTTCATAGAGTACCATATTGGTTTATTACTTAAATGACTTGGGCTTTGTACAGAATGAAGAATGTAAGTTATCTGGGAGAATTATCATAATATTTAATAATTTTGCTCCCACATTAGTCATCTATCTCTTGTGCTCATCTTAGTGCTATGTTGCTTAAAAGCAAAATTTGACTTAAACATAATGAAGTCGGGGGTGTGGTGGTGCACATCTGTAATTCTAGTACTTGGGAGGCTGAGACACTAGGATTGCAGGTTCAAGGTCAGCCTCAGCAACTTAAAGAGACACTCTAAATTAGCAAACTTGGTGAAACTGTTTCAAAATAAAAAAGGGCTGGGAGTGTCAGTTTAAGGTAAAATGCCCCTGGGTTCAATCCCTAGTGCCAACCTCCCCAGCAAATAAACCAACCAACCCCATAATGAGAAGTAAAGCAACAAAATAGAAAACTAAGAGTACTTTATATTCTTAAAAAATCATCACATAAGCACTTTCTGCTTCCTGGCTGTCATGAGCTGAGCACCTTTTCTCTGCCACATCCTTCCACCATGATGTTTTTGCCTTGGAGCCAGCTGACGCTGGGCTGAACCTCTAAAACCACAATCTGCAACTGGCTTTTTCAAGAATGGATATGCGCAGAAGCAGTCAGCTCATCAATGACCTTTTGACCTCAGAGTTTCTCCCCTTCATAGAACATAACTGTTCTCCCCCCAAAATATCATGCCCTCTATAAAGAGGCATGATGAGCGTTTATATCTTGCATTTATAGGTGCAAATGAACTCTAAAAATCTCCCTTCTTGCCATTCAGTAGCAAGCAACTTCTCTCCTCCTTCTTTCAATAAATCCCCCCACTACCAACTGATAGGGAAGGCAGATTTGAACTCTTTTTTGTTTGTTTGTTTGTTTGTTTTACCTCCTGGCCTCCTTGCCCTTTGACTGTTCAATAAAGCCGTTTTGTGTGTGTGTGTGTGTGTGTGTGTGTGTGTGTGTGTGTGTGTGTATGGTACATGGTACTGGGATGGAACCCAGGGGCATTCTACAGCTGAGCTACACCCCCAGCCCAATTTCATTTTGAAACAGGGTCTCACTAAGTTGCAGAGGGCCTCACTAAGTTGTGGAGGCTGGCTGCGAACCTGTGATCCTCTATCTCAGCCTCCCATGTACTGGGTTTACAAGCCTGTACTACCACACCTGGCTCAAGCCTTTTCTTTAAAAAAAAAAAAAATCACATTAAAAAAGCAAAGGCAACAAATGAGCTGAATTTTGATGTGTTTTCAACAAATCTATGTGTTTTTGGTTTATGGTCATGGCATGACATCATGGCACTGAGAAAAATCATGTGCAAAAGCTCCCTTGTCTTCCATCCAAAGGGCTCCAACATTTGATGTTATCTAAAAGCATTCTAGCA
The DNA here is from genome assembly GCA_004027655.1 of Graphiurus murinus. NCBI lineage: Eukaryota > Metazoa > Chordata > Mammalia > Rodentia > Gliridae > Graphiurus > Graphiurus murinus. The sequence continues at coordinate 61,598 of PVLC010005579.1, forward strand.
CTAAGTACTATACTATTATAAATGTGTTCACTTTTTTTTTTTTTTTTTTTTTGCGGTACTGGGAATTGAACTCAGGGGCATTCTACCTCCGAGCTATACCCCCAGCCCTATTTTTTATTCTTTATTTTGAAACCGAGTCTCATTAAGTTGCGGAGTGCCTCACTAGGTAGCTGAGGCTGGCCGCGAAACCGGATCCTCCGGTCTCAGCCTCCCGAATGCTGGGATTACAAGCGTGCGCCACCACGCCCGGCTGTGTTCACTTTTAAGTTGTTAAAATATAACTATATTTACAACTAGCTTTTAAAATATAATTACTTCCCTTTAAGTCTGTCTTCTATTTTCATATAACAATATGCACAAATACCAGTGAAAAAAATGGAAAATAGTAGAGTGGGAATTAGAGTGAATGGATTTTGAAAGTCTTTGAGTTCTTGGATATTCTCACTATCTAGTGTCAAGGGATTATTTATCCTCCCTCCCTCCCTCCCTCCCTCCCTTCCTCCCTCCCTTCCTTCCTTATACCACAAACATTTATGGAATATCTTGGAATCATTTTTCTTTAAAGAGTAAGACATTCAGGAATTCTCCACACTCTTTCACCTCCTACTTTTTCATACAAGTAAAATACCACTTTCTGAGTCAGGCTGCAATTTTTTTCATATAATTTAGATTGGGACATGTTACAGAAGGGAAGACATTGTGAATATGTAGTGAATACACTGGGTAGAGAAAGAGGTTAGCTGTATAGATAGGAAGAATGATTGTGAGTGTGAGTGTGTGGGTGTGCATGTGTGTGTGTGTCTATTTGTGTGTATAATAGACAGTGTTTTTCCAAATTTGAGGAGACTATGAGAGAGTCTTCTTCCCTCCTATTGATTAGTATACAAATAATACATCTACAGGACAAACTATACTTTGCTTTCCATTTGCTGCAGGTATGAATTAAAGGACAATATTTACATGAATGTAAAAAGACAGAAGATACATTTCCCATGAGGAATTAAAAGGAGAACATCTGGGCAGTCAGCTGGCAATCATATGCAATTATCCTATAGCTCAGAGTTGACCTAATTGGTTAAGGTGTGCAACAGGAGAGGTTCAAAGAGTATGAATGTATTAAACTGACAGTGAATGGCTGAGGCAGATTCCAGCATCAGTATCATTCAAAGGCAAATTTGGGTGGAAGTCTAAATTTTTCTTTCATTTAAAATTCAGAGCTGGGCATGGTGGCACATGTTTATAATCCCAGTACCTGGGAAGGTGAGATAAGAGGATTGAGGTTCATAGCCAGCCTCAGCTACTTAATGAGGCCCTCAGCAACTTAGTGAGACCCTGTTTCAAAATACAGAATAAAAAATAGGACTGGGGGTGAAGCTGGAAGGTGGAATGCCTCTAGATTCAATTTCCAGTTCCACCAAAAAAAAAAAAAAAAGTTTATAAAAAAACTCATCTCGTGTTATAGAACAGAAATTCTATTTTTATCTGTGGAATTAAGGCTTTTATCCAGATTTTATCCACTTTCTCTAAAACATTTAACTTTAAGAAACTCAAGTAGCTAACCTTTCCTTTCTTTAGAATATTTAAGATATTCTAAAGTTCATTGGAGGCTAACTGTGAGCTTCTCAAAATAAGAGATCATGTATTATATACCTTCTTGTCTCTGATGCCTGGCACATTGCTGGATGCATGGCAGCTTCTTAGTATGTATTTGATGAATGCATACAGCAACTGAATAAGTCTTCGTGATAATAGACTTGCATGCTTGCTGCAGTAGTTCAGTGCTCTAAGGATTGTGTTTATATGAGACCCTTACAATAAATGCTAGAGTAGGTCAGGTTTGGAATGTAACATACGATTAGCTCCATTGCCATGATATGTTTTAATTTAAGAAACTTCAGCTCTCAGTCACATGATTTCACCCTTACAAGGTAAACTTACTAGCTTTAACTGGACTTACCTAGCTTAGTTTTTATAACTGTAGTAATTTGGCTAATGTCCTTTTTAAAATCAAGAAATGTACTTCAGAGAAATTTCTTCTTTTTATTTCAGTTTCATAATGATATATCAAGGAGATAATAATAAAATTGTGCCATGACTAATTGCGGAGACCATCTATGTGTTTGAGCTTTAAATGAATGGAGTAAGACTTAGAAATCTTCTTTGGAGTACTTTAAATACTATTTGGAATAGAAAAATTATATGTTTGATTGATTGCTTTTGTATAATAAGACAGATACCTGGGTTACTGTGACTTTGGATTCATTAAGAACTATACCATTGGATTAAGTCAAATGAGTCTGTGCATGGACTCTCAGCCAGTGTCTTTTCAGTGGTGCTTGGGGTTCAGCAATCAGGAGTCCAGCTAGAGCTACTCTTGAAGGCAAACTTACCGGCACTGCAAAACTCATTTCCAGAAGGCACAGGATCAATACCAAGTCCTTCATTTTGAAAAGTGGAATCTAAAAAACAATTGGGTTGGAGAATTAATTCAGGTGAGCTTTTACATCTGAATTGTTAAGAGACATTTTAAAAAATGGGTCTAAGTCTGCTCTTCCAAAACAATCAGGTTAAAAAAACCAATAAAAACAAATGTTGCCGAACATCTGATTTGTATTTAGTTGTTCCTGAAATTAGCTAACAAGCAATTAAAAATGTTTAAGCACGCTATAAAAATGGAGCTACAATCTAAATGAGCATTTAGGAACAACCTCCACTGATACTATTTAAATGCTGGGCTTCATTTCATAAAATATTTTATGAATTTAAAAATCCCATCCAGCCGGGCGTGGTGGCGCATGCTTGTAATCCCAGCATTCGGGAGGCTGAGACCGGAGGATCCGGGTTCGCAGCCAGCCTCAGCTACCTAGTGAGGCACTCCGCAACTTAGTGAGACCCGGTTTCAAAATAAAGAATAAAAAATAGGGCTGGGGGTATAGCTCAGAGGTAGAGTGCCCCTGAGTTCAATCCCCAGTATCGCAAAAAACAAACAAACAAACAAACAAACAAACAAAACCCATCCACAAAGTGACATCTTGGTTTATCAAATATTATTAACAGAAGTTTATACTTTGCTTAATCTCTGGGACAAATTTTGGAATATACTTGCAATGCAATACAACCAACAATCATTTGTAACCTTTATTTGCAGATATGTAAGCTATATCATTTGATGTTTTGGTTAGTTATATAACCATAACAAACTTATTTTTTTCAAATTAGAATGAATTGAATATTTTGATTTCCTTTGATATTCGTGGAAAATATGTCTGCAAGTTTAGTTTTTCTTCTAAGATGAATAATCTCTTTACATTTATTCTATAAGTTCTAGAGGTTCTTTACTCTCATATTAATGGAGATCTGACTAATAAAGAGATTTACTTGTCTTCTAATAGTTTTCTAAATTAGGTACTGCTACTAGTAATTACAAATAGTAAAAAAAAAAGTCTGTAGATAAGCCATTTTTCTTAGCCAGATGGGTATTAGCCATGTCGTCTCTGGAACATGCTAATGGATTATAATAAGCTATTATTCAGCATCTGGTGACAAATGAAGATAAATCCTCTATGGTTGCCTGGAGATAGGAAACAAAAAGAACTTACAGGAAACATGGAAATCATAAAATCGCATTTTACCTTAGATGCAGACATTCACTGTGTTCTCAGGGCCTGTTGATGCCAATCAAGATAGTTCTAAGGAAAGAAGATTACAATTTTTTTTTTCTGTACTGTGCCTGGGAGTTGCTCTGTATCTCTCATTCTGGGAAGGTCAGAAACCTTTATTTAAAGTGCAACTCCACCAATCAAAGTGAAGCAAAATGGAGGAAAAAAATTCTCCTGAAATTAGTCCACACCCTTTTATTGCATGCGAGGACATTGGCCCTGTAGGGTCTCATTATTTTTAATTGTAACTCAGCCCCTGTATTTATTCAGAAAACTAGATTACAGGGAAGACAGTAGGGGAATAATGGACATGGGCTTGGAAGACAATCCTTTTTGGTGAGCTGGGGGAAATACATGCAAAATAGGTGCAAAACAAGTCATTATCTGTTTTGTGCAAGTATTTATCTGTAGATAAAGCTAGTCACCCAATGCAGCATTCTGAGTTTTACCCTCAGGGTTATTGTGGTAAAAGTAACCTCCATTCCTCCCCCTAACACACACACACACACACACACACACACACACACACACGTGTGTGTGCTCTAGAGGAAAACACTAAAACACTTTCCTGAGCTTTAAAGAGAAGATGAACATGTTAGATGGATAATGAAAGTGTTGTGATTTTTTTTCTCTTGGAATTTTCTAGGTATTTTCATATCTGAAGATTATTCACTAGAGATAGACAAGCTTTTGTAAGTAATTTCAATTGAATTGTCTGCAAGAATCATTTTGAGTAAGCCTTTGGATGCGTGTTCTTTCTGGGGAGAGGGGTATGATTCAGAATATTCTCCAGTAATCAATTAAATAAATGGGTATAATGCTCACTTCACTCGTTAGATAGACTCATTTCTAGGCATTAGTACTAAGCCAGATTGTTAGGCAAATTTTGGTCACTTACGAGATTAACATCCACATAGATGAGTTTTTTTTCCATGAATAGATGAAAATATCATGGGTAGAACATCAACTGCTTTTGTTATTTCCCTGCCCTTCTACCTCTTTCCAAAGGTGTGATTTCATATATGGCAGGGATCAGCATTAAAGATTAGTTTCTAAAGAAGGGATGACTCAGTACTCTCTTTAGGGAAGTAGAGATCCTGCCAATTACAGGGAACATTGAGGAAGCTGGTATTTTGGGAGAAAGGCATCTCCATAACCAAGTGCAGGCCTAATAGCTTCACATAATGCTATCTAAGAAGCTATCCCTGAAAAATGCTTCCCACTGATAACAGAATTATCTTTGGAATGCATAGAAATAAATAAATACTGGTATGTTTTGTAAATTGTATGTTGTTGAAATTAAAGTATTATTCTCTCTCTCTCTCTCCCAGGTTTTGGGAGAAGTTCCTTACTTGGTTAAGTTGCTTGGTTAAGTTCCTTACTCTGTATGAGCCCCAGTTCCTCTCTTTGAAATATAAGAATAACTTACTACCTCAGGCTTGTCTTGAAAATTCATTGAGGTGACGACAATGCAGCAGCTGCCAAACAGTATGTACTTAATAAGTTGGTTGATTGTCCTTTTTGTGGAAGAAACTGCGTGAAACATGGGGTACTTAGAAAGTGTATTGATTTTCCTTTTTTATGGGAAAAACTGTTTAAAATATGGGCCCCCAAGGTGCATGTGTGTATGTGTGTTGGAGGAAGAGGTCTGCTGCAGTTAGCTGCACGGCTCCGAGAAAGGTAGAGGAGGGACGTGATGGAAGGCATTTCCTCTGTGTGGAACTCTGTGTTGAATCCATGGGATCAAACTTCCTACTTGACTGCTAAACTGGGAAGTGATGTGTGTATGTGTGTCTTTTTACAATTTATAAGCATGATTATAATATGGTAATAATGATGTTTTCAGGATTCATATGTTCTGTTTTGCTCTTAAGGCAAATATCTAATATATCATAGTTTTTGTTGCTTCTTCCTATTTTTAAGTATCCTTTATACTTACTCCTGGGTTATTTTCCAAATGTTTATCTGATATTTTCTTTCTCCTCCAATATCCTGCAAACCGATACCAAATATTTTCCTAAAACACCGGTTTCAGCATTTTACTGTCCGACTCAGAAACATTTTAAGGCTCCCTAAAGGCTATCATGTAAAATTCACCCTCTGTAATTAGTTAAATTAACGCTTATTTCAATTCACCTTTCCAATTTTATGTGCCACTTCATGTGAGACACTGTGCATTGATAATAATTGAGTATTAGTGATATAATAAGTATATAATGTATTATATATAATAATGATGAAATAATTGAGTAATAATTGATAAGTGAGTAATAGTGACTGTTGTGATCAGTAGGAGTTGATTTCATTTTGATGTATTTTATTAGGAAAGTTAGTAATTATCCTAACAAATTCCATGAATCATTTTTTAATTACAAAGAAATTGGAAGCTAGTATGATTGTATTAATGAGTTTCTGATAGGTCTTAAGGTGATTATCATAACTGATGGAAATAATGTTGGTCATGAACATGTCTCTATGAAGACCAATCAGAATGATAATTAAAAAAATGCTTATGCCCAGAGTACAGCAAAAGCAGACAAACAACAAAACAAAACCTCATGCACCATGGCACAGAAAAACTTACAAAGAATATCTGGGGCAAGAAAGTCCTGCAGATGTTAGTATAGTGACTAAGAACACAGCTGTTTAATTTTCCTTCTACACATCACATTGGGTATGCTACTTAACCTTCATATATATAGTATTTTCTTATAATATTTCATCTGTCAGATGCTACCATAGGTCAGTATTAGCTTAATTTAATTTAAATATAATAATGAATATAGAGTGCTCAGCACACTAGTATGCAGAAAATGTTCACTGATCGTGAATTATTCCTGTTGAAATAAAGAACCATGTATGCTAAAAATCTGCTTTAGCCAGGCATTTTGGCACACACCTGTAATTCCAGTACTTGAGAGGCTGAGAAAGAAAGATAGCAGGTTTGAGGACAGTCTCAGTAATGTAGTAAGACTCTCAGCAATCTAGTGAGATGAAAAATAAATGAATAAATAAACAATAAATAAATAGGGCTGGGAGTGTAGCTTGGAGATAGAATGTCCCTGGATGTCATCCCTAGTACTGAAAAAAGAAAATCTGCTTTGTATCTGACTTTTAAAAAGCTTTGTTGAGCCAGGTGTGGTGGCGTATGTTTGTAATCTCAGTACCTGAGAGGCAGAGACAGAAGGATAGCAGGTTCGTGGCCAGCCTCAGCAACTTAGTGAGACCTTGTTTCAAAATAGATAATAATAAAGAATAGAGCCGGGCGTGGTGGCGCAGGCTTGTAATCCCAGCATTTGGGAGGCTGAGACTGGAGGATCCCGGTTCGCGGCCAGCCTCAGCTACCTAGTGAGGCACTCTGCAACTTAGTGAGACCTGGTTTCAAAATAAAGAATAAAAAATAGGGCTGGGGGTATAGCTCGGAGGTAGAATGACCCTGAGTTCAATCCCCAGTACTGCAAAAAAAAAAAAAAAAAAAAAAAAAAAAAAAAAAAAAAAAAAAAAGAATAAAAATAGGGCTAGGGGGTATAACTTGGAGGTAAGAATACCCCTGGATTCAATCCCCAGTACTGCCAAAAACAAAAACAAAAACAAAAAAACCCCAAAACTTTGTTGAGATATAACTGATATACAAAAAGTTATACATATTTAATGTATACACTTTGATGAGTTTGGATATATGTACACATCTATGATGCTATCATCACAAACAAGGACCAAACATATGTGTCACCTCCAAAACCTTTCTTCTGTTATTTTGTGGTTTTTCTTTTTTGGTAAGTCACTTAACATGAGATCTATTTTCTTAACATATTTTGAACTGCACAATATAGTATTGTTAACTACAGGTGCCATGTTATACAGCAGATCCCTAGAACTTATTCATTTTGCAGATGAATAAAAGACACTTTTTTTTTTTTTTTTTTTTTGCAGTACTGGAGATTGAAACCAGGGGCATTCTACCTCTGAGCTACACCCCTAGTCCTATTTTTTATTCTTTATTTTGAAACAGGGTCTCACTAAGTTGTGGAGGGTCTTACTAAGTAGCTGAGGCTGGCCGTGAACCCGGATCCTCCTGTCTCTGACTCCCAAGTGTTGGGATGACAAATGTGCGCCACCATGCCTGCCTAAAAGACGTTTTTTACCCTTTGAAAAACAATTCTCCATTTTTCTGTTTCTGTGTGTTTGACTACTTTCCTTATAGAAGTGGAATCATGCACTGTCTTATTTCACTTGATGCAATGTCTTTTAGGTTCATTCTGTTGTAGATAGCAGGATTTCCCTCTTTTTGTGGCTTAATAATATCCTACTATATATATGTACCACATTTTCTTTATCTATTCATCTCTTGATGGACATTTGGGTTGTTTTCCTGTCTTGGCTGTTGTGAATAATGCTGCTATGAACATGGTGATTCTTCCTGGAGTCTTTTCTCTCCTTTTTTTGTTTTTAAAGTTCTACTTAAATTTTACCTCTTCCATGACCCTTTCCTCAAACATTCCACTCCACTGTGATTTTTTTATTGTCTGAATTACAGATATTTTTTCACTCATTTGGCAATCATTCATATACTACATTATGTATAAATAGATCTTTAACATTTTATTTTGTAAGTGGTCTTTTAATTTTTGTGGTATGATTTTCATTGATATGAAACATTCTGGTAGGGTAGAAAACACCTCACTAACTTGGATCTTTGGTAGTCTATGCATTTAGTAATAGCTAATATTTGGATGATATTTCCTGTGAGCATTAGAAATGCACCATATATATAATGCTATATATATATATATATTTTTTTAACTCTGATAAGAACTTTACAAAGAAGATGCTATTTTCCCTTTCTTGTTTTTTTGATACCTGGGGATTGAACCCAGGAGCATTTTACCTCTGAGTTACACCCCTAGCTCTTTTTCTTATATTTTTGAAGCAATGAAATGTTCTTTTTACTTTCTTAAATGGCTTAATAGAACATATTAAAAACCACAAACAACAACAAATGCCGGCGAGGGTGTGGAGAAGTGAGAACCCTAATACATTGTTGGTGGGATTGCAAATTAGTGCAACCACTTTGGAAAACAGTATGGAGGATCCTCAGACCAATGGCAATGAACCTACCATATGATCCAGCAATTCCACTTCTGGGTATCTACCCAAAAGAATAGATACCAAACTATCAGATCAATGCATGTGTGTCTATGTTTATAGCTGCACAATTCACAATAGCCAAACTATGGAAGCAGCCAAGATGTCCATCAACAGATGAATGGATTACAAAACTATGGGATATGTACACAATGGAATTTTACTCAGCCATAAAGAAGAACAAAATCATGTTATTTGCAGGGAAATGTATGGAACTGGAAAACATTATGTTAAGTGAGATTAGTCAGTCACAAAAAGTAAAAAATTGTATACTAATATGCGGAAGCTCTGGAGAAAGTGGGTCATAAGAAGGATTCTGGGTGAAGAAGGAGAAAACGTAGATGGGCAAAGAAGGTGACTTAACTGAAGGTGATGGGATGGGAGGGAAACACCCCAATGCACATGATGTATTTTCACAAGCATAGTCAATTGCTAAACTGAACTTGAGAAGGAGGGTGGGGGGAGGGAATAGGACAGGAATTGAGGAAGGGTTAAATGAGAGATGTGTGCATGTTTGCCTTTACCAGCTTGAACCTAACAAAGATGTATGATTACAATGTATGATTACAATGCACCAATAAAAAAAAGAACACATTAAAAATAGAAATCCAAAGTCTTAAAAAGTGACTTTTTTTTTTTTTTTTTTTTTACAAAATTGCACATTAAGCCGGGCGTGGTGGCACACGCTTGTAATCCCAGCATTCGGGAGGCTGAGACCGGAGGATCCGGGTTCGCGGCCAGCCTCAGCTACCTAGTGAGGCACTCCGCAACTTAGTGAGACTCGGTTTCAAAATAAAGAATAAAAAATAGGGCTGGGGGTATAGCTCGGAGGTAGAATGACCCTGAGTTCAATCCCCAGTACCACCAAAAAAAAAAAAAAAAAAAAAAAAATTGCACATTACTGCAACCTACTAATTGCCAATGGAGTTTTGTACTTCTCACACATACAGTGAGTCCCAACAGATGATGTTTAGGCTTATTCACATTTACTAATACTGTGAAAAGCAGACTTATTTAAGAATTTTCATTTGGTTATTTGCAAAGTGTTATAGGATTTTTTTTTTATTGGTGCATTGTAATCATACATCTTTGTGAGGTACAAGCTGGTAGAGGCATACATACACACGAGTCTCAGTTAGCCCTTCCCACCCCATTCCCTTCCCCTCCCCCTTCTCACTTCTCATGTTCAGTTTAGTGATTGACTTTGATATGTTTTTTAATGTACATCAGGTGTATTAGGGTGTTTCCCTCTTCCTTTCTTCCATCACTTTCAGTTAGATCACCTTCTTTGCTTATCTAAGGTTTTCCTTCTTCGTTCAGAGTCCCTCCTATGACCCACTTTCTTCCTAGCTTCTGCATATTAGGAAGAGAATCTTATTTTTTACTTTATGTAACTGACTAATCTCACTTAACACAATGTTTTCCAGTTCTCCATTTTTCTTATTTTTGTTTTAAAATTTGAAACAGGGTCTTTCTAGGTTGCTGAGGGCTTCGCTGAGTTGCTGAGGTTAGCCTTGAACCTGTGATCCTCCTGTCTTACTCTCCCAAGTACTGGGATTATAGGCATGCATCACCGCACCTAGCTAATTCTTTTCCTTTTTATACATGATAAAACTCAGGAATTTAGGTCCAGAGTCTCTGATTTTACCTGATATCAACATGAAATCAGTTAGCAATGAGTTGATTTGGACCAATTAATAATAAATATCATTATCATAAATATTGATAGGTGACTATAGGAATAAATATTCTATAAATTATTTGGGTAATAAATTCTCTATTTTTGATTATTTCTAATTTTTCACAATGACTATGTAGTAGTGATTTAAAATATTTTTGTATTTTGAATTATTTTCTTTGTATAATTTGTATAATTTCTTTGGTTAAAAGTACTTATATTTTGATAATTCTTGATAAATATTGCTGAATTGTCCAAGTTTATACAATATCAACAATTATGCATACAAGTTTTACCACAGCCTTACCAGAATTTGTTCATCTAATTAATTCTCTTCCATAATTTAATAGGTATAATGCACTACTTCATTAGTATTTTTGTTTATATTTCTTTGATCATTGTCGATACTATAAAAATTTTCCTTACATACTTACTTGCTATTTTTCAACTTTTTAATATTTTACTTGTTAGCCAACAGGAAAATTGATATTTTCATCAGCTTATATGTATTTTATATGTCCCTGAGGTTATATTTTAAGACATTTTATGTAGCATACATGTTGATCCTTGTCATGCTTAATATAATTTCTTTGAAAAAGTTTAAGTTTTCTTGAAAAAGTTTAAGTTAAAATTCCTTCCACGAAAAGGCTTTATATTTCACTGTAGTTTTTCCCATAGTCTATACTTCGTATGTACTTTTTGGAGACAAGTTGATCTCATTTTTTGCCCCTCTCCTTTCTTGGCATGGTGTATTCCAAAGTCACATGTATAGAAACTCTAATGGTGAACAATTTGGCTTTGCTCCTTTACAAACAAGGGAGTTTGTGACAGAAATATGTGTAATACACATAGTAGCTCTCAGTTGCTTGCGAAGCAAATCACCCACTTGCTTTGTATGTTAAAATGGTGATTTACTTTGTTTTTCTTAGATTATGTGCTATTGATGCCTATAGTAAGGACACTTCAGAAGGCCTTTTGGAAGAATGAGAGTTTACTACAAGGTAATATGGATCAACTTCAGCTCTTTATACTTGGACTCTGCATGATGGCATCAGAGTCAGTTTTATAGTAGAATGGTATTTGGTGTTTGCTTTGTCCAGAAGTGTCCAGTATAATTGGAAAGCAAGTCAGTCAACATGTCCTGTGCCAGTGACTTTACTTCTGATTTTGTTAAGGAACATATAAATTATTAGGATGTGATAGGATTAATCACAGAAGTATTGCTGAAAGTAAAATTTTAAATCTTGGCTTACAAAGGACGAAGAATATAGACTGACAAGTAAACTTCTGTTGAAGGAAGAATGTGTGAAAAGAGATGAACTGGTTGCATAATGGTGAGAGAAAAGTGAATTTTCTGAGGTTAAGTGTTACTAAGGAAACTATTGAAAAACTATCCAACTGGCAGGGTGGGAGATGAACACAATGGTACACAAACTAGAACCTTAGGTTTCTCTTTTGTAAGATGGATGCGATAACTGCCTGGGATAACACAAGGCAAACTAGAATCAGTCTCTCTTTCTCTTTTTGCATTTAAGCTACTTATATCCAAAGGATGGTACTATGAAAGTTAAAACTTTTTTTTATGGTTTTTGAATTTCTTTTGTTTTCCATAATATAAAAATCTGATATCTGGATACGTATATTTAAAATTGTACAAAAACAATAATTCACAGTTATTAAGTTCTTTATATATACCAGGCCTTGGACATTTATTTCATTTAATCCTTCCAATAATCCTATGAGGCAAGTCATATTGTTATTGTCAATGTTTTATACGTGAAGAAAGTAAGTCACGTGGGATTAAGTGCATTATCCTAAGTTGCCCAGCTAGTAAGAGGCAGTCTAGGCTCAACCTAGGACTGTCTGATGACAGAGACAAATTATACCAAAAATGGTTTAAAAATTTTCAGTGAGAAGCTAAATACATAAAAGGAATTAATTGGATGTTAGATTTCCATTGCAACTTAAAGAGAGGTTGAAGTAGGTCACTTACTCTTTAAACAACCAAGTATCTAACATGTACAGATATTATTCTAAGCACTAGGGAAATGAAAGGGAACAAAATAGATTTGGAAAAGAACCCCCATGGATTTTACCTTCTAGTGGAGGAAATAGTTAATGAGCAAAATAAATATATAAAATATATGGTATGATAAGTACCAAGGAGAAAAGCTTAAGCTGCAAAGAGGCATAAGGATTATTACTGAAATATTAGGTAGAGTGTCCACAGAAGGTCTCAATGTGAATGGGAAAACTGGGCAGAGACTTGGAAGAACTGAGGGAGAAGATTATGTGGGTATCTGGGGAAGTGTGTGCCAGGCAGAGAAAACAGCCCTGCATGGAGATAATTATTCTAGATGTGTTTGATAAACAGAGATAGAGGCCAGTTTGGGTGGAGGAGAATGAATGAGGAAGACTCATAGGAGATGAAATGATGTAGGATCTCAGAGGTTATGTAATAGCTTTGGTTTTTACTTTGAGAGAAGTAGGAAGCTATTGGAAGGGTTTGAGCAGGGGAGGGACATGATATATCTGATTTAACATTTTAATAGTATTTTTCTGTCTGAGTTTGATAGACTGAAGGGAGTCAAAGGTGGAAGCACAGAGACAGGTTTGGAGAGATTATAATAATTCATCTGAGAGATAATGATGGTTTGGGCTAGAATGGTAGCAGTAGAAGTGATGAAACATGATTGGATTCTGCATCTTTTTCAAGGTAAATCTAGTGGAATTTATGGATGGAGCATATGCAGGGTGTGAAAGAAAGGAGCCATGGTGGCATAGTATTTATCAAGTAGATTTATACATCTCTAATATGATTATCCTTTATTTTATTTTTTTTGGTACTGGGGATTGAACCCAGGGGCATTCTACCTCTGAGCTACACCCCCAATCCTATTTTTTTTTTTTTTTTGCGGCACTGGGGATTGAACTCAGGGGCATTCTACCTCCGAGCTATACCCCCAGCCCTATATTTTTTTTATTCTTTATTTTGAAACTGAGTCTCACTAAGTTGCGGAGTGCCTCACTAGGTAGCTGAAGCTGGCCGCGAACCCGGATCCTCCGGTCTCAGCCTCCCGAATGCTGGGATTACAAGCGTGCGCCACCACGCCCAGCTCCCAATCCTATTTTTTATTCTTTATTTTGGAACAGGATCTCACTAAGTTGCGGAGAAACTCACTGAGTAGCTGAGGCTGGCTGTGAACCTGGATCCTCCTGTTTCAGCCTCCCAAGTACTGGGATTACAAGCATGCACCACCACACCCGGCTCCTTTATCTTTTTTTTTTTTTTTTTTTTTTGCGGTACTGGGGATTGAACTCAGGGGCATTCTACCTCCGAGCTACACCCCCAGCCCTATTTTTTATTCTTTATTTTGAAACCGAGTCTCACTAAGTTGCGGAGTGCCTCACTAGGTAGCTGAGGCTGGCCGCGAACCCGGATCCTCCGGTCTCAGCCTCCCAAATGCTGGGATTAC
>PVLC010005580.1:0-14236 GCA_004027655.1 Graphiurus murinus
TGCGGTACTGGGGATTGAACTCAGGGGCATTCTACCTCCGAGCTATACCCCCAGCCCTATTTTTTATTCTTTATTTTGAAACTGAGTCTCACTAAGTTGCAGAGTGCCTCACTAGGTAGCTGAGGCTGGCCGCGAACCCGGATCCTCCGGTCTCAGCCTCCCGAATGCTGGGATTACAAGCGTGCGCCACCACGCCCGGTTCCTCAATATTTTAAAAAAATTAAAAATACTATGATGACTTACAGTAATGTGTAAAACCTGATCAGTTCCTTCTATGTGGGTATGTTTCAAATAGGAATCTACCCTAATGTCAACAAGCTCATAGTAAGGCCTTTAGTGTGTGTGTGTGTGTGTGTGTGTGTGTGTGTGTGTGTGTGTGTGTGTTGTGAAAATAAAGACACAAAGAGCAAATGACAAGACAAGAATCTACTTTTAGATCTTTACTTTATATTCTGAGTCTTTGAAATATTGCTATGGAATTTAAGTTCTCAGCCTAGTCTTAGATTCTCTAGTTATTTCTTCAGCAGTTTCTTCTATGCAGAACAAAGCGAAAGTGGGAGATGTCTTAAGGTGAACCGAGAAGGTCTGGTGTGGGCACCTTTAACAGATTGGCTGCAGTTTTCTTTTCAAAGACAGATTCTTTTTTCCTAACAGCTACACACGCAGGAGGCGGTGAGGAGGGTAGCTTCTGCCCCCCTGTGGATGCTGAGGGAGTTACCTGTGGGGAAGCCAAACAAGCCCTGGACCTGGGAAGATTTGCAGGCATTTTCAAAGTCCGGCAAGGGATAGTGATGTTAATTAAGTTTAAGATATTAAGAGGTAGCCGGGCGTGGTGGCGCACGCTTGTAATCCCAGCATTCGGGAGGCTGAGACCGGAGGATCCGGGTTCGCGGCCAGCCTCAGCTACCTAGTGAGGTACTCCGCAACTTAGTGAGACTCAGTTTCAAAATAAAGAGTAAAAACTAGGGCTGGGGGTATAGCTCGGGGGTAGAATGCCCCTGAGTTCAATCCCCAGTACCGCAAAAAAAAAAAAAAAAAAAAAAAAAAAGATATTAAGAGGTCATACATAAAGCAATGAAATATTTATAAATGAGAGATCTGCCTGCCCAGAGATCAAGACCAAAAGCAAATAAAATTGCCATGTTACTATCTTAAATCTGCTGTTACTTTTTTTAAGAAAAATATTTTATATTAACCCAGAGAAAAAAAATTCTCTTAAATAAATAATTTTTTTCTGTCTTATTATTTAATTTTATAGGAAAGTGCCATTCAAAAGGCAACTTCTATGCAAGGGACTGGAGATGCTGGCTTTTTAGTATGAGCCCTACACAGGGGTGAAGTGGCTGTTCCTTAAGAGGCTCTGGAAATGTCCTAGGAGGATGTCATGAAGTGCCTGAAGTTTTTGCACAGATGGAATCACTTCTTTAGTTAAATAAATGTTGTTATAAGATCCCAGTTAAAATACAAAACATTATCTGGTAGGATCCCAATCCTTATTTTACTACTATTACTTTATCATTCTGAATAAATTGATCAACTGACAATCTGCTGAAATTAGCTTGCTGTCATGTAGGTGGTCCAAAACAATTGACACTTAAGACTCATAGATTTGGGGACTGGGCATGTGGCTCAGTGGTGGAGCACGTGCCTACCATGCTCAAAACTCTAGGTTCAATCCCCAAAACCAATAAAGGGAAAAAACTGGAAGAGTTTTAGTTAGTGTGTTTATTTACTTATGGTACTGAAAGCTGAACCCAGGGGCATTCTACCTCCCAGTTACACACCCATTTTATTTTTTATTTTGAAACAGAGTCTTGCTAGGTTACTGAGAGTCTCTCTAAATTGCCAAGGTTGGTCTTGAATCTGCAATCTTCCTGTCTCAACCTCCCAAGTACTGGGGTAACATGCATGTGTCACCATGGCCAGCTAGAAGATTTTGATTTAAAAAAGCCAAAAAAGGGGGGAGGAATGGGGAGTAGTAGCCAGGTGTGGTGACATACACCTATAATCCTAGTACTTGGGAGGCTGAGGCAGGAGTTTCACAAGTTCGAGGCCAGCCTCGGAAACTTAACAAGGCCCTCAGAAACTTTGAGATTCTGTTTCACAATAAAAAAATAAAGTAGGGATGGGAGTGTAGCTGGGAGGTAGAATGAGCCTGGGTTCAATCCCCAGACCCCCCCCCCCAACACACACACAAAAGGACTAGAGCCATGAGTTTACATTTTTATTTTTTGCACCTCTAGAGTTTCCAGCATTGGGAATAGGAGGAAACCAACAGGAGGCATTGGCGTGGCCCACACTTGCTGCGGTCTGAACAGTACTGCTTTTGTTAAATTTCATTTGTACAAATTTCTCTAAAAAAGAAGAAAATAATAGCAACTGGCTTGGAGTACTAAGCAGTGACCCTCAAAGGGTAGAAAACAGGTGGAGTCCTAAGCATTGGGGAAAAGATAAGGTCTGGGTTTACTTTAGGGGTGCAGAGGAAGAAGAGGGGAAAGACAGGGAGAAAAGGAAGAAGGAAGGAAGGAAGAGAGGGAGACAGGCAAGCATTGGAAGGATGTATTTAAGATCCAACACCTTCCTCACAACAAAGACTGGGAAATACCCGCCTCACTAATTCTCCCTGCCTTACCCAATTTATATTGAGCCTGATTATCCCATTAATCTTGTTTGTTTCTTTGACAGAATGATTTACAAAGAAGTTAATGAAAATAGAATAAAGAGTTGTGCTAGATACCAAAATACTCATAGACTCCTGGGCCTTGGTTTCCCTACCCCATCACCTGAACAGGGTCCCAGCTGAATAGGGAATCAGATTCAGTTGTTACCACATGCCCCAGCATGTTACCACAGTCCCCAGTCTGGCAGAGAATTAGAGTTCTAGTTGCAAGAAGCTCAAAGTCTCCTGGGAGAATCAAATCAGCCTGTGGCCGCTCTCCTTAGGTTCCGCTATAGGGCAAGTAGGTGTCCAATCCTGGTGTAGTTTGCCAACACGCCACTTCTCAGTGTGTGGCCGTGGACCAAGAGCCTCAGCATCACTTGGAAACCTGTTAGAAATGCAGATGCTTAGGCCTCACCATCGATCTACTGAATTACAAACTGTGGAGCTGGAGCCCCAAAATCTGTATTTTAACAAGCCCTGGGGGGATTCTGATATCTGCTAAGGTTTGAGAGCCACTGGCATCCACTAACCAATAGGGGAAAGCTACCTGCCAAGAACTTCAAGAAATGCTTTGATTTTAAAGGAAAAGCTGTAAAGCAAATGCAGAGTATGCAATTTTATTTTCAAATCAATGATTCTCATTCCTAATGAGCAAATAATTTTCATTCCCCATGTGAACCAGGTGTATTTAATTGCCTTCAGCCATACCAAACCAAATGTGGTTAATCTGGCCTGATCTCTAAAAATAAATGGGACCGGGTCTGCTTAGAATCTGAAGGGGAGACAGAAGCCCCATCCAAATGAAGGGGACTATAGGCTTCTTCTTATACACCATGGATGAAGAGTGAAGGGCTGGGATCTCAGCCCTGTTACTTCTTGGCTATTTGAACTCAAACTCTTTTAACTTTAATATGGCACCTCATAAATATGTACCGTTTTTATGTATTGGTTTAAAAATCTCCTTAGTTTTGTCACTTGCAATGGAGGTTCAAATACATCTAGCTTTTTTGTGATGATTGCATCCAACATATGTAAATTCCCCAAATTTTAGTTAGTATGGTGATCATTAATTGGCCAATTACTTGGATTTTTCAATATCAAATAATTCTCTGTTAATTTTAGACATCCTCCATCTTTATGTTTGGTTCTGAAATTGCATTTAAAACATTTCACTTAACAAGGCTTCCATATTCTCTTAAGAATTTCTTTTTGGTAAGTAACTTCTCTAAAAGGGCTAAGTTTGTTTGACACAGCAAGCTTTTACTGTATTTCACTGTGAATTTGTGGCAACACTTTTCCTCTGTAATGATTCGACATGTTTTATGTCTGTCCAAATATTCTAGATTAAAAACACATTGCAGTTGGCTAATAGGTATCAGGATACTTAAATAGAGCAGACTAAGAGCCTTCTCAAATGAGCATATAGGATGCTTATGAGAGTAAAAATGATTAAATTCTAAGAATGATTTGATCCTTGCCAAATCTTGCAGAGAAAATTACAATTATATAGGAAATTGTCTTTCCTGTTTAGGATCAGATTTGGTTTGAAAAATTACTACCAACTTTGTAAACATTAAAATAGAAGCAATAAAGATGTGAAATTTCACACAAGGGATCTACAATGTTTGGGTAATTATAAGCATATGGCTACTTTACATGAGATTTCTGTTAAGTATTTACTAGAGCTCTGGGAAAACAAGGGTTCTCAAATTTAGGACTTATTTACATGTGCTGAGAATGTCACATTTACTATCAATTTATCATAATCTATTTTTGCTGCAGAACTCTAAATCATATTCATTAAATATTTACAATAACTTTTTATTGCTATCTTGTCTATTTCTTAATACATCAGTATTACTCATGAAAGAAATCTCAAAATCATCTAATGTTTTCCCTATAATTTAACTTTTACATATTTTATGTTAATATTTAGGGCTAAGCCTGCATTGACTAGTTTCCACACATCCTAGTCAAATAGAAATGATCAAGGTAACACAATTCAACTTCACATGCTTTGAACAACAGCACTTCAATGCATCTGTTCCTAAAATCATTAAAAATAAAATAAAATTTGTTGCCTGTTTATTTAGAATTCATTAAGCAAACACTTTAAACCTGAGAAGTGGCTAAAATATGGGACGTACGAATTGGAAGTCAACGTAAACCCCACCTTTCCTCAAAAAACCTCTCCATGACTTTGCTTCTCAAGTGCTAATATTATGAAATATCACAGTTACAAGCTATAATAAATTGCTCTTTAAAACTAAGTACAAAGATGGGAAGTAGGATGGTGGTTGCCAGGGGCTGCGGGGACGGGAGGATGGGGAATTAGTGTTTAATGGGTACAAAGCTCCAATTTGGGAAGATGAAAAAGTTCTGGAGATCCCGCTGCTGGTGGAGGTTGTACAACCAAGCAAATGTGCTGATGGCCACTGAACTGGACACTTTAAAAATGGTTAAGATGGTCAATTTTAGGTTGCATGTGTTTTACCTCAGTAAAAAGGTACAACGATTTAATAAAACAATTCAAAAAATGTCCACTTGCAAAACAGTATGCACAAAGACAAACATTTGTTTAGATTGCTTTGCTGACAGTTTTGGCTCTAACCACAGTGCACACACTGTTAATAAGCATGCCTGTGGTTTTATGTCTATCTACACAAATATCAAGGGAAACTTTCATTAGTGCTATCGGGACTAAATCCAAACTCTTCTTTACCTCTTTAGTCACATCAGGTGAATTTTCCTCAAGTCCTCATTTTATTTTCTGGTAGATAAAACCACTTCAGTAAAATTAGAATTGGGTTTTATGGAAGGAGTAGCATGCAAAGATTTCTAAGCACTATATGAAAAGTCGATTCTATACGGTCCTGGTGTGCCCCTTTAACAACCCTCCCAGGGAGAAAAAATTCTGAAACAGTAAAAAATTATTTTTCCTCTTTGCTTTCTCTTTCTAGGGTTATCATTTTCCACGTCTCTTTCTCTTGGCTAACTGTCAATTAATGCATAACATCCACTTAAGAGTAAATTAATGCCAGGCTTAAGGTCCCAGAAGTGTATGTATTTTAATAAAACATTCTTGAGTAGCAAAAGGTATTCAGGTCAAAACTCATGTTTCTTGAATGGCGGCAACCCAGACGTAGCGGTGGCTGCCCGGGGCTATGTGGCTATAGCCCTTTCTTGAGTGCTGTGGCTTTTCCTGTGTGCATCTTATAAGCACAGCTACTTAGGCGGGCCAGCACTGTGAAGATCAGACAGTCCAACCCCCCTTTTTTAGAGATGACTACTACCAAGAAAATGGTAAGAGACTTACTCAAGCTCATGTGGTTCAAGCCTAGAGCCCAGGACCCCTAACTATGCTCGAATCCAGGATTCTTTCTAGAACACCAGCACTTTCCCCAATGAGTGTCCACTTAAATGTCTTCACTTTCCACAAAATTAAGGATTCTGAGGGTAATTTCCATGCTTTGCCTACTTTTAGATATTTCTCACTGTGTAGAAATATAGGTACTTTATAGGTGTTAAATATAGATATTTACATGCTTTCTATAGACTTAGATGTAGCCCCACTGGGTGAGACACATGACAGTTAGGAATCTATATCATATGCCTTGGTATCAGTGTTGAAATGGATTGACCCTCACTTTCTCTTGCTCTCTTTCTCCTGCTTAAAAAAAAAAAAAAAAACAAAAACGAACAAACAAACAAAAAAAAAAACAGGCATTATGATCTATGTGGATCATATTGCTTACCAGAAACCACTGTGAACTCACCCCCAGTTTTTCCCTTTTCCTTTCAGAACAATGCTGGCTGCTCCAAGTGTTTCAACAGGACCCTATTTGGCCAGAGGGCTTCCCTCCCATACAGGCAGGGGCAACACTAGACAGATGTCAGACACAGTCATGTGTTCCTGTAATCCAGTCCACAAGACTTCTATCATTCTGGGCCCTGCCACTTCTCCCTGCAGAAAGTAGTCACTGCAATGGAATGCAGTGCATTTCCAATCATTAAGGAATACTCACTCACATTTTAATATTAAAGAACAATCAAAGCTGCACAGTGGTTAATCCACCCACCAGCAATTTAAAGAGAGTAGCAGGGGCAGGACGGTGCCAAAGCCTGCTAATGAAGCAGCACTGACGCTTGAGTCTGCCTCTGATTTCCCCAGCTACCGCCTCTGCCATGGCAGCACTGCCCCATCATCGAATCGTCTGTTCTCCGACCCTGCTCAGAGACTGGTCCCCATCTCCTCTCTCTTTTCCATCCCACTCTTCCTGCCTTCTCTTTTCTCTTCCTTATTCCATCTCTCTTCCTACTCCTTCTCCTCAAACTTGCTAGAATTTGAAACAGGAGCATAATTTAAAACTTTCCACTCATATTGGTCTTAATTTAAGCACCAAGTGCATTGAACCTTATATTTTCAGCTAAAAATCAAAGCAAACAAACCTCTACCACTTAAAACGAACTTGCTTTTCCTTGTATTTAAATATGGCCCTTGATATTTTTATTTTTCCAACAGTGGCTCTGAAAGGGGGTAAGGAAAGCATATCTCTTCTATAAGGTCTTTATTTGGCATTTTTAAAAAAGGTATGACATCAAATAAATACCCATTCTATCCCTGTACTGCTGCGTTTTTATGACTGTGTAGAGCCAATGCTATACTTCCCTGCCACACTTTGTGAAGACTCATATGGCTACCACAGATTCTGTTTGCCCTCTCTTAGAAGTTAACTCATCTTTTAGCAATATCAGGTTGTACCTAACTTGCCAAGACTATAACTTTAGGAGCATAATACAATAATATCAAAAATGATAACTTTAATGCCACAGGTCCCTTCAATACAGATTTTGGGTTCTCCTGGCATTCAAGGCCTGCTGTAATCCAGCCCGAACTTCATCTCCTGTTACTCCTGGGTCAAGACCTGGCAAGTGAATCAAATGGTCCTGCAGGTCCTTCCAAGCCTGCATGTGTTTTCTCACCATCTACTTCCTACAAACACACACATGCCTCATCTGGAAGGCTGGCCCGCCACCTGCCTACCTCCTACCATTTGCTCTGAACCACATGTGTGGTGATGCCTGCTTCTCCCACAGCAACCAGTGTGTCTGTCCTTCAGTGAGGAGATATGTGGATCTCAAGAATATAGGAGGGGGAAAAAAACCCCAAAAACCTTGCAGGTGGTTTTTTTCAGCTTTTCTGCCTTATGAGTTCTTTGCCGACCACCTTCACACACGCACACATCTCACATCTCTTCCTAGAGTAAGAAACACTGGTTGGAGTTTGTCCTGTAAAAATCCTATTTCTAGAGCCGAGAGTGGTGGCGCATGCTCATAATCCCAGTACTTGGGAAGCTGAGATAGGAGGATCCGGATTCACAGCCAGCCTCAGCTACTTAGTGAGGCCCTCTGCAACTTAGTGAGACTCTGTTTCAAAATAAAGAATAAAAATTAGAGCTGGGGATGTAGCTTACAGGGAGAATGCCCCTGAGTTCCATCCCCTGTACCGAAAAAAAAAAATCCTATTTCTATAGGGCCATGTATCATAAAATCGCCCTCTCTCACCCAAAGGATTGCAGAGAGGAAAATCTAGGGAGATTCAATTTTGAGCAACTCCTAGTCACCATGACACGGAGAATCACAGAAAGTCAGAGCTAAGAAAGGCCCCAAACAGGCTGCTCAGGATATGGTACAGACAGCTGGGCCCAAATTCTAGCTCTCCCATTGCAACTACACAGCCTCAGCATGCTGCCAAACCTTTCCTGGCCTGAACTTCTTCAAGTACAATGCAGAAGTCAACATACCTTCTACTTCACAGGTTAAATGAATGAATGCATGCAAAACACTTAGAGTACTGACTGGCTCATAGAGGCATCCGACCTGGTCATAGTGTTGTTATTTCACAGAGGAGAGAAGTGAGGCTCAGAGCTGAGTCCCGTGAAGTCTCAGAGTTAGCAGCAGAGCCAAGACAAGAGCCAGAATGAGAAACCAGGTGTCATGACTCGGCCCTTCCTGAAAAAGGTGGACCCAAGAGCAGAGCTTCCAACAGAAACACTCTCCTAATCACCAGCCAGGAATGCCAGAAGAAAAGCAAGTTGGGGTTCAGCACTGTGACCCAGCCCCAAATGCTTTAGATTACAGTGTCTTGCACACTGTGGGTTTTGACATGATAGCAGGTTAATGACGTTAGAGGAACAAGTAATGACCAGCAGGGTCTTTTGTTTGTTTGTTTGTTGTTGTTGTTTCTGTATTGGAGATTAAATCCAGGTGTGTTTTACCACTGAGATATATCCCCAACCCTTTTTATTTTGAGACAGGGTCTTCCCCAGGCTAGCCTCAAATCTGTGATCCTCCTGTCTCAGCCTCCAGAGTAACTGGGATTACAGGTGTGCACCACTATGTCCAGCTTGAACAGCAGTTTTTGAAGTGAGAAAAGGGTAGAGAAGGGAAGGGAGAAGAAGACAAAATATCAGGATGCTTTGTGCATAGAATGGGTATTCTCTTGGGAAAACCTTTTTTGGTGTGTGTGTATGTGTGTGTGTGGTGTGATGACCCATGGAATTCTTCCTAATGAATGTGGGTTAAGAACTTTTTTATATTAAAAGTACTTTTTTAGAACAATACTCAAATACTTTTTAGCTTGGCATATAGCTACAAAATAAGAAATTGCAGAGGAACATTAGCCTTCTTGATGACTTTGGAATAAATGGCTCCATCAGCAAAGGCCTTTTCTATTCATTCCTCTGTAGTTCTAGGCAAAAGACCCAGGAGAAAGGAGGCCTGAGGGAGCAGTGGACAGCAGGAGGGGTCTGCTCACTCAGGAAAACCATCCCTCCAGCTAGCCAGGACCACAGCCCTCTCCAGAGCTCTCCAATTTCCACCAGAAAGGGTTGCACTGGCCACATGATTGATGGCTGGAAAAATATTAGCGGCATCAGCTTAAAGGAAAGAGGGATTAAAGGCTGGAGTCGGTATCTCTGAGGATGGAGCTCACCCAAGGAAGCCTGTTAAACACGCTGATGTTTCCTTAAAAGCTGTCTGCAGAATGTGCAAACTGACAAAATGTTTACAGAATCCCTGGTCCTCCGGCAGAGGAGTTCACCTTTAGCAAATCACTCTGATGACTATAATTGCTGCAGTCCTGTGGTTATCTTTCTTACATGGCTGGAGATGAAAGAAAACCAATAACAGAGGCCAATTAATTCATCCTGCCATTCTCCCCCACAAAGAACTGGAAGAGATCTTCCTGGCAACTGTTCAATGGGATTCGTTCACTTGAAATACTCTTTTATAGAATTCAGATCCACAGTCAGCAAAACCCTGGGTATTCCTCGCTCCCTCCCATCACATTACTATTCTTGACATGTATTGATCTAGAAAAACTCAGTCCAGAACCAGTGAGCCTCAGGGTATCCTAACAGATTTTAGAACCAAGTGGTTGAGCATCTATACGGAAATGAATAAGCAAAACCGATGGGAAACTCCAACTAAGACAGATTAGAGTGGTTCATGGGCCGACTGAATGGGTGCCAGTGAATCTTGCCACTGTACTCTCTCTTTAATATTTCACTTCATGGTGTCTGGAGCCTCCACACGCCATATAAGTGGGGGACATCAGCATTTGTCCTGTCCTCAGTATTTCTGGGGGTTCTAGCAGAGTATGTTTCCCCCAGTTTTCCTTTATTTTAATATCCTGTTTTCTCCTCTTTCTGTGCTTCTATGACAATCTCGTCCTGCAGGTTTGCATTAAATGCACTGATCACTCTTCTAACCTCTGATTCCCCACAGTACACAAGGCTGTACTGCTGGTGTTGGGAAGGAAGATGACTGTGTGGCCCAGTGGGTGACTCAGGGCAACATTACATGTCTTTGCACCTAAAGGTCACCTCTGCGACCTTCTCACTGGCCACTCTGACTCATGACTCTATCCTCGTGCTTTTCTCCTGCTCAAAAAAAAAAAAAAAGCAAAATCCTGCTTCTTTATTCTGTAAACTCCCTGAAGTTGGGCACAGTGGGGCACACCTGTAATCCCAGTATTTGGGAGGCTGAGACAAGAGGATCACAAGCCATCCTCATCAACAACTTAGTGAGACCCTGAGGAGGAAGGAAGGAAGGAAGGAAGGAAGGAAGGAAGGAAGGAAGGAAGGAAGGCAGGCAGGCAGGCGGCTATGTGTGGTGGCACATGCTTGTTATCCCAGTACTTGGGAGGCTGAGACAGGAGGATAACAGGTTCATGGCCAGCCTCAGCTACTTAGCAAGACCTTCTACAACTTAGTGAAAAACCTGTTTTAAAATAAAATAGGACTAGAGGTATAGCTTAGAGGTAGAATGCCCCTGGGCTCAGTCCTTAGTGTCACACACACACACACACACACACACACACACACACACACACTAGGGCTGGGGGTGTAGCTCAGAGGTAGAATTTCCTTGGGTCTAGCCTTAAGTACCAAGAAAAAAAATTAGCTCCCTGTTTCTTCCCCAACTGGTACCCAAGAGACATAAGACCCATGACAATGCCTTGCGAACAACAGTGTTGGCCACAAAAGCTGGAATCCACTAATTGTTTATAGAAGCATGCACAAGTGTTGAAATCAAAGCTTATTTTTTCTTTGAATTGGTTTAAATTCCTTCCTAAAGCACCTTCCCTCCTTGATAGCAAATATGCCACCAATCTTTATAAGCAAAAAAAAAAAAAAAAAAAAAAAAAAAAGGATATATTCAGATTTTCTGAAGGTTTGCTTCTGATGTTTCCCTTCTCACTATTATGGATTATTTAATAAACTTTCTTAGCGCAGAAACTAATTTTTAAAATATGTGACATTTAGAATTTGTACAAACTACGCATGCTGAAAGAATTTTTCTGAGCAAGGAAATATGTGCTCAGACCTCCAGGACTCCTCAGTGCAGCATTTCCTGCTGTTCTTAGTGATATTTACTACCCAGCCCAGAGCACCAGACAGAGGATTGCCCGAGAAGGCACACTCCAGGAGGAAGCCAAACGTCAATCACAAAGGGAGCATCGCTGTGACTGGAGGGAAACCCTGAAACCAACAGCTCTGGCTGAGTCTGTCAGCCTTTAGCTAAATTCGCTGAAGGTATATTTCAACATTCGGACTGCCTGATTGCTTCCAGGTAAAAACTGAGACCCAAACAGGACAATGTTTTCCAGTGTGCATATACACTCCAAGCAGAACATTAGCATAGATGCCCTAGGCTCCCTGCATCTATGCTTAAATTGGCCGGGCTAAATATTTAAGAGTGAGGATTAGTAGAGTTGGTACAAAGGGCAGTCTCTCTTTCATTACATGTGGTCCATTAGAAGAGAATCTAACATATAGTGCATTTTTTTTTCACAATATCTGTGTTAGTATATCATAATATTTTTTTTTTCGGTACTGAGGATGAAATCCAGAGGCATTCTACTTCCGAGCTACACCCCAGCCCTATTTTTTATTCTTTATTTTGAAACAGGGTCTCACTAAGTTGTGGAGGGCCTCACTAAGTAGCTGAGGCTGGCCTCGAACCCGGATCCTCTGGTCTCAGCCTCATAAGTACTGGGATTATAAGCATACACCACCACCCACAGCTAGTATAGCATAATATTAAAATCCCCTAGAAGCAATACCTTAGATTCCATTTTGAGAATCATATCCCTGAAAAATAACTATTTTCAAAATCCATGCTCCAAATCTTAGCTGGACTATAAATCTCATTTTTATTATGAGTTTCTAAATTTTTTACTCATTCCAATGTTTCTGGGATAAAACTGCCTCACCAACCTGATGTTCAAACAAGGTCTCACTTCTTTTTAATAACTAAGTAATTCAGTGGTAGAGTGTTTGTCTAGCACAAGTGAAGCCCTGAGTCCAGTTCCCAGAACTACAAAAGAATTAGAAATAAATCTCTAAATAAATAAACCTGGAGTATGGGGGCAATCCACCCCCCCCCACACACACATACTCCCACCCCAGCTATATGGAGGGACCCAGGACCCAGGGTGAGTTCTCCACCTGCCCTTCAGCCTCTGTGATTGGTCAAGGGTTGGAGAAAGGAGCTGAGTCTATCAGGACTGTTTGCAATTTTTCTAAATGGTGCTAAAAAAGATGACCCCTTTCTTCTCTAATGGCTCAGCCGGTAAGATGTCAGCAAAGAGCTACCAGCAACCTTAGTTGCAGTCCTCAGAGAACATGGCACTCCCTAGGAAATAATGGAGCCCACCTCACACAGAGGCTGGGGTGGGAGAAAGTGAGTCTTGATGGTATTGAATTCCTACTTCTGTTAATCTTTTATTTGTCTCCACCCCCTTTGGCCTAAGCTTGTTTTAGTTGGGCTTTTATCACTCGTGGCCATAAGGCTCTTCGCTAACTCGGAAGTTGCTTCCAGCGTCTAAGGTCCCCAGGTCTACCTCCTGAGGCTGGCTTCAGGGGGGTTCTTTCATTCTCTAAGCCACACCAAGTATTGTTCTGATGTCTGTTTAAGCTTGCCCACGGAGGATTTCTGAAATATTTGTTATTTTATTTTTTCTGGAATAATTTCTCTTTTCTTCAATTTCTCCATAGGTCAGTAACCCTTGGGAAGAAAAAAAAATGTTTTGTTTTGTTTTGTTTTGTAGATATATTTGGTTCCACAAATGTGGTCAAGCAGAGATAAAGAAACCCCTATCTTTCAGGTCAACAGGAAGGAAGATAATGTCAGCTGGATGAGGGCAGGAAGAGCTTCTGTCCTAGCTCAGAGCCTCACAGTGCCTGATCCCTGGATGCCACATACTAAGGATGTGTTAAATGACTGAATGCATGACTAGGCACAGAATGATTGAAGAACAGGGTGGCATTAAGCCTCCATACGACTTGCTTCTCTTCCTCTGTCTAATTGTACTGTTTACATTCCAGTGTTTATTCTTTAGTACACATTCCCCTTTTATATAGTTATCTCCCACAAGAACATGAACTGCCCAGGGCAAAGGACCACAGGGACTCCATCTCCCAACAGCACACATATGGGACACAGTGGCCAACAGCCAGTGTTTCTAAGTAATTAATAATGGTTTTGAAAATAACAAAAATGTCTGTTTTTAATCCATAATTCAGACTCTGCTCATTCATCAACACTGGGTTGGGTTTTTTTTGTTTTTTCTTCAGGATGTTAGCTGCACCTGTCTGGTTCTTACACTGATGGGAGCAGCATCTGGAGGAGTCCAGGAACAGGCCAGCGGCACCCTCTGGCGTTCAGAGAGCAGCATGGCCATTTTAATCTTGGGAGGCTGAGCAGGAGCAGGACTGATGAGCAAATCGTCCATCCAGGAAGCAGCAACCTGCTGGGGCCCCTGCCGCCTCCATTTCTTGGCTGGACCTAGTACAGTCCAACACCGCTTCCCTGGAAAGTCAGCCAGGTAGTCTCATATTATCCCAGGAATGAGCTGGCTGTGGGGAGTTTGGTCAAACCAGCCTCCTTTTATGTTTAAAAGTATATTCTATAGAATGTCACCTTCTTTCTTCCCTGGGGAGAAGAATGCCCCACTGTCCCTCATATTCAGGTGGCAATGAAGTTGAAAAGAATTTGCAAAAGCCAGGT
>PVLC010005580.1:14336-50775 GCA_004027655.1 Graphiurus murinus
AAAAAAAAAAAAAAAAAAAAAAAAAAAAAAGAAAGAAAAGAATTTGCGAGTGAGCACCTTACTGTCAGGTGTACGGTGATTAATCACACTGGGTTAAGAAACAGTTGGCAGGGACAGAAGGTGCTGAGGAGTGTGCAGGTGTTCTGCGGGCTCTGCAAGCTGGGGATCCTCTGTGCAGCCTGACCTCCTCCCACCCACCCGGAAGTGAGTCAACCCCACAAACAGTATCTACAATACCTCCCCTTGCCCTCAGAGCAGGTGAGCTTGCAACCAGCTCTGCACAGAAGCTGCCCCAGAAAAGTGCCCGCCCTAGAATGACCGGCCTTCTGGACGGTGGGCACGTCCATGGCAACCTTAGTGGGTTCGCTGTTGAAAGGATCCTCCCGGTTTTATCCTCCTCTACTTCTTTCTAAAAGTTGTGACTTCTGTGCTCTGAGAATCCAAAGAATAAAAAGGGACCTGGTAACTTACACTGACCTTCTGACCAGTGTTGAAGAAGGGGACCTGGAGCAGGTTTTTGATCAGGAAAGTAAAGCAATGAAAGGTTTCTTTCACCCTGGGGCATGCAGCAGTTGGGTTCTGTGTGCACTGACTCACTTCCACATCAAGTAGAGCTGCAATGGAGTGAGAAGCAACTGTATCTTTTCCCTCTCCTCTCCTCTTCTCTTCCTCTCTCTCTCTGTCTTTCTCTCTCTCCCCTTTCTCTCATCTTGTAAAATGATGGCAATAAATACCAGGGATGAAAGGTATGTAGGTGACATATAGGACAGTGATGGAAATCCAATCTTTAGATGTATCATAGTGATGTCACTTTTATAAAAAGAATATTCAAAGTCAAGTGCAGTGGCATAATCCCAGTACTTGGGAGGCTGAGACAAGAGGATCACAGGTATTGAAGGTTTATGGACAACTTAGATCTTGTTTAAAAAAATAATAATAGGGCTAGAGGTGTAGTTCAGTGGCCCCCAGGTTCAATCTCTAGTAACACACACACACACACACACACACACACACACACACACACACCAGAAGGAAGACCTTTGGTCCATGCTTTGGTTTGAGAGCAGATAAAGGCCTGGGGTGGGGATGGTGTGGAGGTAGGAATGGGAAGGTGAGGGTGATAAATATCTCTTCATAGATGGAGATTGCTGATTGTGTAGGAGGGACTCTATAAAGAGGAAAAATTATTAACACACACACTAGAAGTGGATTTAAATCCAGTTGGCTTCCAGCAACCTCATCCTTAGTTTATAGAGAGCTATACAGGAAGAGTCCTATCCAGGAGACTGTGGGAGGGTGATAAGAGTCCCCTCTGATGACTCTTGGCTGCTGCAGCACAGGGACAGAGGCAAGGGCCCTATTTCAGCCCTCTCCACTCCCCTGCAAGGCAGGACAGCAGCAGCCCCTGCCCCAGGTGCCCAGCCCACCTTGGTCTCCCTGTGCCTCTTACATTCACCTGGCACTTTGCAGATTAAAATGAACCGTGTGCACACTCATTGTGTCATTTGATCTTCCCACCTCCAGGCCGCCTCCACAAAGCTGCCAGACACTTTCTTTTCTGGCACTGGGGATTGAACTCTGGGCATTCTACCTCTGAGCTACACCTCTAGCCCTTTTATTTTGATACAGGGTCTTGCTAGGTTGCTGAGAGTCTTGCTAGGTGGCTGAGGCTGGTCTCCAACCTGCAATCCTCCTGTCTCAGCCTCCCAAGTACTGGGATTACAGGCATGCATCAACACCCAGTTTGCCTGACACTTCTTTCTCCCACAATCCTTCCACTGCCCCCTCAACAGCTTCTAAGGTACTGTGAATAGAGATCACACTTAAAAAAGCCTTCACAAAAAAACTAATTTCTTCATTCATCTGTCATTGGTCTGACGACAGATGCCTACAACTTTATGTAAAAATTTCTTTTCCTATAATATTTTTCCTTATAAAAATAAAAGTAACCTAAAGTGAAGCATAAAGGTGCTAATTATTCATTCTTCTCAACAGGGGAGCTCTCTAGCTGCTGGTATTTAAGGGAGGCCAGAGAGCAAAGGGTACAATTGGTGACAGGAGCCCAGACCAGGCAAGAGGAGGCT
This sequence comes from Graphiurus murinus, assembly GCA_004027655.1. Classification (NCBI taxonomy): domain Eukaryota; kingdom Metazoa; phylum Chordata; class Mammalia; order Rodentia; family Gliridae; genus Graphiurus; species Graphiurus murinus. Next base: position 16,421 of record PVLC010005580.1, read on the forward strand.
CCTCAGGGGGTGTGAAACAAGAAAAAAGATGGGTTTGGCTTAGAAACAAGGACAAGAAGACTCCAGAAGGCCCCAGTGTCCATGGACAAGACTTCATAGTGGTTTCAAAGAGGTTGGTGGATTAATAAAGTCACTGGCTTCAGCTAGCTGAAGTAGCCAAGATTTCAAAAGTAATAATTTACCACAGACATATGGGCAATCAGAGTAGCCCACTTCACCCTGGCCCCTGCTCCCCTGAAAATGGAGGCACCCTGCCCATTTCACCAGCATCTCCCCAGTGGCCCTCTGTCTCCCCAACCCTCTGCCTTCCTGGTGTCTCAACACCCTATTTGGACCCACACCCCAGTTCCTGCTCCAGAGCCCTGGCTCTCAGATCTGTCACCTCTGCTTCAACTCCCCATTCCTGGAGGACACAGTTCTGGGTGTCTTCTCTCCGGCCTGACACACCTCGACTCTGAGATATCACCCCACCTTGTGCGCTTCACCCAAGCCAGGCTGACCTTCCTTCCTGCACTCAACCCTGTGGGCACAAAAGGCACTGTGTGCTGATAAATAATGCCCATTAATCCTGAAGTGCACTTGACTAACCCTCTTTTGGGAGGGTTGGGGGTACGGGGGACTGAACCCAGGGAAATTCTATCTCTGAGCCACACCCCCAGCCCTTTTAACTTTTTATTTTGAAACAGGTTCTCCCTAGGTTGCTAAGGATCTCACTAAGTTGCTGAGGATGGTCTCGAGCCTTTGATCTTCCTGTCTCAGCCTCCCAAGTAATGGGATTACAGGTGTGTGCCTCTACCCCCAGCTTGACCAACCCTTTTGAACAGGACTTTAGCTAAATGTACAATATGGTGCCACCTAGTGGCTCCAAGCAACTTGAGGTGCTTTCTCTCCAAGTCTGGGTCCTCTCCTCAGACACTATTAAGCTATTTGTGTTAATCATGGTTGAATATGGGGGAATCCAGACATTTATTGTAGTGATTCCACTGACATATACACATACATGCACACGCACACCCACACACCAGCATTTGGAAAGTCCCACGGCATTCTCCACTAGAATGAGCTTGTAAACCTGTGAAGACATTTGTGGCTCTGAGTCGGCCTTTGACAGAGGAGCAGGGAGAGGTACCCACCAAGGGTGCAGGGTCGGCAGCTTCTGACTGGGAGGTTGCCCGGGAACTGCTTCTTCTCTGGATGCCTAGCAAAGTGAGCAGAGCTAGGGGACATCCTCTCGGCCTTGTGGCAGCAGGCAGTTTAGGGTCAGGGAATAATACTTCTCTGCTAGACTCCCTCCGTGCAGACATCAGAGCCTGACCTTGGTTTGGCTGTTGTCGCTAAGGATCACACAGCCACAAGAAGAGCCTCAAAACCAGGTGTTCTCAGCCTCAGTGGTACATTAGAACCACCAGGGTCATGAATCTAAAATCCCATCCCCGGGCTGTGCTCCAGATCATTTAAATCACATGTTTGGGGGTGGTATCCAGGCATTGCTATTTTTGAAAACCACCCAGAGGATTCTAATATGCAACCAAAGATGAGAACCACAGCTCCGGGGAAAGCTGAGGTTCAAACAATCATCGTCATCACTGGCCTTGCCATCATTCAGTTCACTTCTCGATTCATCTTTGCCCAACACTACATATTTTGACATAGTGGAAAAATCATTTGGCTGAGGGTAGGTTGGCAGGGGATTTTTGTCTATTTGCTTTTTTTTTTTAATTTTGCTTTTCGAGTGTTTTGTTTTTAGTTCATTGCAAACTGGCTCTGTGATCTTAAATAATACCACAATTAATAATACTAGATGGTGATGATGATAACAGCTATTTTTTTGTACTTTCTCTCTCTCCCTGACATTGTACTAAGAGCTTTACATACATTATTTCACTTAATCCTCACCTAGTAAACATTAGTTCACAGAAGAAGAAACTGAGGTTCAGAGAGCTAAAGTCAATTGTCCAAGATCCCAGAACAAGTAATAGAGACAAGATTTAAACTCAAGCTGTCAGGCCTAGAAGACCATTTTCCTAAGCACTCTTCAATACCACCTCCCTCAATAACTTGCCCCAAATTATAGAACTAGTGGAGAATACAAGATTCCCATCCGGGTCTGCCCAACTTCAAAGCGCACATTTTATACTCACCATGCCATCAACACAAAAGTTAAGCCATATTGACATCTCTCTTCCTGACCTCCTTACTATCCCAAAAGAAACATGGAATGGTGCTGGGGGGGTGGGGTGGTACGGAATTATGTCTAGAAAGATTTTGACAATCTAACCCAGTGTAAAGGGTGTCTGCATGAAACTACAATTTAGTGGACAAGCAAGTGAGTCCCTCGTTTAGATGCTCAAGGGATTTTCATGTGTAAGAAGAAAAACACAATTTGTAGGTAAGATTTAAGACCAGAAACTACAGGTTTGCAGGCTGGTAAATTTTTCTCGCACTATATTCCATATGGCAATAGCAAATGGAGTTTCTGATTTCTTTCATTTCTTTAGAGACTATAAAACATATACATTTGCAAAAATCAATAAGTGTTTCCTTTCCTGCCATTTAACATGATAGATAAACACAACCCCCAGCTGTACCATAGAAATTACATTGTAGTTTTAGATCGCCCTAGAAATATGTGCATAGCCATGTCTAAACTCATCAAGCAGTTTAATTTCAAAGTGTTCTGGTGTCCTGGGCTAGAATCTCCTGGGATTGTACATTCAGATGGTTCCTGGGAAGCTTTGAGGACATCTAAGGCAAGGTCTGAAATTGATTAGAGCAATATATTCCAGGAGAGATGTTTTGCATGACCTTCCCAGAGGTCATTGCACTTGGATGAGATCTGCAAGCTCACGGACACTCCTGTCTGACAACGTCCCCTGGTGAGCAGGCTGTGGGACAGTCTGGCAATGATCCTAATGGCATATGACCATGAATGGGTGTCTTTCCCTCTGCCTCTCCAAAGGCTATGTACCCAGGGACATTTCTTTTTTTTTTTTTTTGTGGTACTGAGGATTGAACTCAGGGGCATTCTACCTCCGAGCTACACCCCCAGCCCTATTTTGTATTCTTTATTTTGAAACCGAGTCTCACTAAGTTGCGGAGTGCCTCACTAGGTAGCTGAGGCTGGCCGCGAACCCGGATCCTCCGGTCTCAGCCTCCCGAATGCTGGGATTACAAGCGTGCGCCACCACGCCCGGCTTACCCAGGGACATTTCACCACAGTCTTGTGCTCAGCAGGTACAAGCAAGAGAGGAAGAGTCCTAGGAGCAGGTGCCTGGACCATATCAACCACGTGTGTGTAAAAAAATGTGAGAGACAAAACAAGGGAGGGAGAGGAATTCACAAGAAAGAACGACTAAGAGAAACAGATGCTTGTTTTCTTGAGTTGCTAAGCTTCCACTATCAGGTAGAGAAGTTGCCTAAACAAGAGAAGGAAATCAAAAGGGTAAAAATAGGGAAAGAAGAACTAAAACTATCCCTCTTTGCAGATGACATGATACTATACTTAGAAGACCCAACAAAGTCAGCCAAAAAACTTATAGAACTGATCAACAAATTCAGCAAAGTGTCTGGATACAAAATCAATCTTAAAAAACCAGAAGCTTTCCTGTATGCCACCATAAAACCACTGAAAAAGGAATCCAGAAAACAATTCCACTCACAACAGCACCACCAAAAATAAAATACTTAGGGATAAACCTAACCAAAGAGGTAAGAGACCTCTATAAGAAAAACTACAAAAAACTGAAAAAAGAAATCGACGAAGACCTTAGAAGATGGAAAAATCTACCATGCTCCTGGATAGGCAGAATAAATATCATCAAAATGGCGATCCTCCCAGAAGTAATCTACAGATTCAATGCAATACCCATGAAATTACCAAGGTCACTCCTCACAGACATAGAAAAATCAGTCCTTAAATTCATTTGGAACAACAAAAAGCCCAGGATAGCCAAAGTAGTTCTTAGTAACAAGACACATAGACCAATGAGGTAGAATAGAAGATTCAGAAACAGACCCATATGTTTACAGTCAACTTACCTTTGACAAAGGAGCCAAAAGTATACACTGGAAAAAAGATAGCCTCTTTAACAAATGGTGTTGGCAAAACTGGTTAGCCATATGCAGGAAAATGGAAATAAACCCCACTTTCTCACCCTGCACAAGAGTCAACTCAAGGTGGATCAAAGACCTGGAAATCAGGCCAGAGACCTTGCAGCTACTTGAAGAGTGCATAGGGTCAACACTACAACATATAGGCACAGGTAAAAACTTTCTCAACAAGACCCCAAAAGCACAAGCAACTCAAAAGAAGATCAATACATGGAATTGCATTAAACTGAAAAGCTTCTGTGCAGCAAAGGAAACTATCAAGAACTTCAACAGAGAGCCCACAGAGGGGGGGAAAATTTTTGCCAGCTACTCTTCTGATAGAGGACTAATACCTAGGATATACAGAGAACTCAAGAAACTCACAGCTAAGAAAACAAATAACCCAATCAAAAAATGGGCATAGGATCTCAATAGACACCTCACAAAAGAAGAAATACAAATGGTCAATAAATGTATAAGGAAATGTTCCACATCATTAGCAATCAGAGAGATGCAAATCAAAACTACCTTGAGATTTCACCTAACTCCAATCAGAATGGCAATCATCAAGAACACAAACAACCACAAATGCTGGCAAGGCTGTGGAGAAGTGGGAACCCTAATACATTGTTGGTGGGATTGCAAATTAGTGCAACCACTTTGGACAACAATATGGAGGATCCTCAGATGAATGGGAATGAACCTATCATATGATCCAGCAATACCACTTCTGGGTATCTACCCAAAAGAACGGAAACCAAACTAGCAGACCAACGCATATGTATCTATGTTTATAGTTGCACAGTTTACAATTGCCAAACTATGAAACCAGCCAAGCTGTCCATCAACAGATGAATGGATTACAAAACTATGGGATATGTACACAATGGAATTTTACTCAGCCATAAAGAAGAACAGAATCATGTTATTTGCAGGGAAATGGATGGAACTGGAAAATATTATGTTAAGTGAGATTAGTCAGTCACAAAAAGTAAAAAATCAAATGTTCTCCCTAATATGTGGAAGCTAGGGAGAAAATGGGACATAAGAGGGACTCCAGATGAAGAAGAAGAATCCTTAGGTGAACAAAGAATTTGACTTAACGGAAGGTGATGGGGGGAGGGGGGACATCCTAATGAGCATGATATACTTTCATGAACACATCAAGTCAATCACTAAACTGACCTTGAGAAGGAGGGAAGAGGAGGGAGTGGGGCAGGAATTGGGAAAGGGTTAAATGAGAAATGTGTGCATGTATGCCTTTACCTATACAAGCTTGTACCTAACAATGATGTATAATTACAATGCACCAATTAAAAATTTAAAAAAATAGAAGTTGCCTAAAGTAAGGAGAAAGAAATGCCCAAGCTGCATTTATTAAAGCCAAGAATTAAACTTCATTATTATTCATGTATTCATTTACACCTTCAGCAAACACCATATCCCTTTCTTCCTTCCTACCTTTAAATAGGTATCAGAGGTACAGTATGTAAGCAAAAGACCCTGTCCTATGATGTTTACAGTCTAATGATACAAAATAAAATAACTAACAAGATACACAATTCAATGTCAAGCAGTGGTAAGTACCATATGTAAAATAAACACACAAACAGCAGAGTAAAGAGTCCAGAGTACCAGGGGCCAACCGAGCATGCTTTCTAAGACAGGGATTTTAAGCAGAGCCCTGAACCAAACAAGTGAGTGAGCCATGCCCTGGAAGAAAGAGCTTTTTAGGCAGAGGAAACCTGAGGCAAAGACCTTGCTGTGGTGGGAATGTGCTTGATTTGTAGGGGAACAGAAAAAAAACATGAAAAAAAAATCATTCCAGTTGGAACAAATAGGATCAGCTCATGAAAGCTGTGTTGTCTGGATCTAATATCCAGACCCCACTTATGATTTTCTACTATACCATCCGTGTCCCATTGCTATACTGTCCGCAGATTATATAATGATGACTGTGTTGTATGATTACTTGTGGCACATGATCAACTCACGTTTAGGTATCGGTGAGTAACCTGAGGGCTGACACTGTGCTGTATGCGTATTTGTGCTGTGTATATACATATAGTATGTAATGTTGTGTGTACAGTTAAAAAGTACAAGACTTAACTTTACATTCAACGCAAGGTGCACATGGCTATTAAGATTCTAATGTAGCCACTATGGAGATCAGTGTGGAGGTTTCTCAGAAGATTGGGAATGGAACCACCATATGGCCCAGCTGAACCACTCCTGGGCATCTTTCCAAAGTCAGAATATTATGGTGATGCATGCGTATCCATGTTTATAGCAGCACAATCCACAATAGCCAAATTATGGGACCAGCCTAGGCATCCATTAACAGATGAATGGATCACAAAATTGTGGTGTATGCACAGAATGGAATTTTACTCAACCATAAAGAACAAAATTATGTCATTTGCAGAAAAGTGGATGGAACTTGAGAATATTATGGTAAGCAAGATTAGCCAGTCTCAGAAAGTGAATAGTTTTATGTTTTCTCTAATATGTGAGAAAGCTAGATTGAAATTGGGAAACAAAAGAGCCCTCAGATGGAGGAGCAGAGAGTCCAGGGGAGCACTGGAGGGGTGAGGGGAGGGAGGAGGGGGATAAAGATGACATCAAGAAGGTAACAGATCCTGGGAAGGTGGTGCACACCTGTAACCCCAGTACTTGGGAAGCTGAGACAGGGTCACAGATTCAAAGCTAGCCTTAGCAACTTAGTGAGGCGCTCAGCACCTTAGTGGGACCCTGCTTCAAAATAAAAATAAGGTAGGGTGGAGGGTGTATCACGGAGGTGAAAGGTCCCTGGGTTTGATCCTTAGTACTGCTTTTTTTTTTTTTTTCCCTACAGATGAGAACATTGAGCCCTGGGAAGGTGAGAACATGGAGACATGAAGGACAATTTCTAGTTCTCTGCTCACTTGCCAGGGGAACAATGGTACCACTCAGGGAAGTCAGGAGCCCCTGGCAGGAGAGGTGGAGGCAGGAATGAAAAGCTGCAGGGTGGACATGTTGTGCTGGAGATGGCTTGGAGACATTTGTTGGAGAATATGAGTAGAAAGTTGACATTTTTAACATTTTGGGGACTCGTTAATATAGAAATGTTGTTGTTATTGTTGTTGCTTTTAATTCATGTTACTGAGGCCACCAAGGGAGTGGTGGATAGAGAAGAGGAAGGAGGCGAGAGGTGGGTCATGTTTGAAGGATGGGAAGAAAGAAGCCAGAAGACACTGTCAGTGTCCAGGTCACCGAGTGAGAAGGAAGGGGTCGGACCACCAGGTGAGAGGCTGTCGAGAGGCAGAAGAGGAAGACAGGATCCAACTCTGAGGCTGCAAGGAGGTGACTTCAACCCTTCGGAGAAGAGTCGAATTTAGAGGTGCCATGTTGACAGACTGCCCCAGGGAGGACGGAGAAGAGCATGGAAAATGAGCACGGAGATGCCGTGAGCATAGAAATTCCTTTGAAAACTTCTGTTGCTAAGGAAAGAGCTGTATTTAGAAGGGGAAATTGATCAAGTGAGAGTTCCTTACAAGCTGGAAGGTTTTACAGAGCCACAGGGGTCCCGGGGAGGGGAGGAGCTTAGGGCTCAGTGCTCCAGGGAAGGAGCGCACTACAGATTAGAGACCAAAGAAAAGAGCAGCCCCTCTTCTCTTTTTCTTTTCTCTTCTTTTTTTCTTCTCTTTTCCCTCCCTTCCTTCCTTCCTTCCTTCCTTCCTTCCTTCCTTCCTTCTTTCCTTTCTTCCTTCCTTCTTTTCTGTACTAGGGATTGAATCTAGGTCATTCTACCTCCTAGGTACACCCCTATTCCTTTTTATTTTTTATTTTGAAAAAGGTCTTGCTAAGTTGTTGAGGGTCTTGCTAGGTTGCTGAGGCTGTCCTTGAACCTGCAATCTTCTCATCTCATTTTCCCAAATACTGGAATAACAGGTGCGTGTCACTACCCCTGCTTCAGTTCCTCCTTTCTTACAGGAGGCAGGGCAGATGGTCCATAAGACACAGGTGTATTCTGATGGCAGAAAGATGAGGAGGCCCTCTGATGCTTCCCTTTCCTCATGATGGGAGAGTAGAGGTCTTTGGAGGGAGTGAGGAGGTGGCGGGGTTGCTTAAGGACAGAAGAGAAAAGTACACAACCGTTGTCTTGGGAACAGGAAGAGTAAATCGAGGCAGTGAGAGGCATGCAGAGGGCCCACTTGAGATTGGCTGTCATACACTTAAAGGAGGAAGAATCAGTCGGAGCTGGGCACCGTACTACACATCTATAATCCCAGTACTTGGGAAGCTGAGGCAGGATCACAGATTCAAGGTCAGCCTCAGCAACTTAGAGAAACCCTATTTCAAAATAAAAAATAAAAAGGGCTGGGGGTAGCTCAAAGATAGGATACCCCTGGGTTCAATTACATGTTGGAGGAACATTTGTTGAAATGATACCTGTTATGCAGTGAGGTACCAGGTACAACCATCACCTCCGGTGATCCTAGGAACAGCTCTCTGAGGTACCGCATTTCACAAGCAGGAAAACAAACCCAGAGAGGGGACTGTTTCAAGGTCACACACAGCTGGTGATAGAGAACAGTCTGCAAAAGCAGTCTGCACTTCCTGGCCCCAGGTCTCTCCAGGACTCCAGCTTCCTCTTTCAGCTGCACACTAGTGGCCTCACCCTGTGCTGCTTGATGCACTTTCATTAGGGCACTTAGCAGCCAACCACAAATTCCATGAGGGCAGGGCCTTCACTTAGGACTAACCTTGAAAGTACAACATGCTACCCTGGCACAGACATGCTGGTGCTTGTTTATCTTGGAATCCCAAGTGTCTGGCAAAGGCTTGACATGCTATAGGGAGTAATGTAAGTAATTGTGTTAGTAAGTTTTTCATGGCTATAATGAAATATCTGACATAAGTTAACTTTCAAAAGTAAAGAGGTTCATTTAGCTCACAGTTTCAGCATTGCACAGGCTCCATGGGGGCCCCATGGCAAATGGCAAACGGCAGAGTTTGTGAGAGGTTAGCATCACACCATCAACCAGGAAGCAGAGGCAGAGGGGGAAGAGCCACCTTGCTCCTTGTATAAACACACTCTCAGGAGGACCAGCAAGATGGCATCTGAAAGAAACAGCTCATCTCAGGCACTCTAAGACTCAAATCAAAACTGCCTTAAAAGCAGCATCTTGAGAGAAGGAAAAAGCAGCGAAAAATTGAACAAAGTAACAAAAAAGTGAATCACGACTGAACAAAACCCAGAAAGCAGCCCAGGGAAGAGCAAAGAACCCCGAGCGCACCAGCAGCCAGCATGGCCATTAACTCACTGGAGTGGTGCAAGGACTGCTAACAAACACTGCGGCACCTGCCGACCTCCTGCACACCCAGCGAGCAAATGTGGAGTAAGTGGCTACAGAATTCCACACCCTAATCTGCGGCGTATTCCCACATGTTCGACAGAGACCCAAATGCCCGGATATCTGGCTTGAACCTACGCCAGTGACACCTCAGCTCACCTCTCCCTCTAGAGTACTCAATTGTAAGTTAACAGCACAGCATCAGGGGCTCCTGGGGAAAATGATAGACCCTTGAGGGTTGAAACTCTGGCCCACCCTTGTAGTGGTTGGATAGGAGCAAAAACGAGGGAGGAGCCAGAGCACACTGGGCACAGAGACATTACAGGGCCCCCAGAGAATGCCCCACAATTAGACTGGGCACTTGCCACCTGCATAGGCAGAGAGAGAGAGAGAGAGAGAGAGAGAGAGAGAGAGAGAGAGAGAGAGAGAGAGACATGCAGACACAGGGCCTGGGGGAAGCGTGGAGCCCCAGGCTTATACTGGGTCCAGACCCAGGGACACCCACCGCCTGCATAGAGAGTGGCACAGGGATAAATCCTGTGGAGAGCTCAGAGACTCAAGCTTGCAGTGGGCGAGGTACCAGCAGAACTTGGTGTCTGAATTGACAGAGAGAGACATCAGGTCATGGTCCTAACCACTGCAAGTGACCCACGAGTGGGTCCACAAAATGTCATCACCACTATAGGTTACTGAGCTAATAAGAATGTTTGGAATATGCTCAAAAGTCTACTATAGTGAGGAGACATTAAATAGCTGAAAATATCCATACAGATCCAAGATGACTGCAGAGACCAAGTTTGCTCTGTACTTGTATACTTGCAGGGGTGGGTTTTTTTTTTTTTTTTTCTCTTAGTCTGTTTTTATTTTATATTGCTTCATTTTGTTTTTTGTTTGGTTGGATAGTTGGTCGTTTTGTTATTTTATGTTTGTTTGTTGTCTTCCTCATCCATTTTACAGGCTTCCCTTCTCCTCTTTCCTATCTATATATTTCCTTTCAGCATTCTTTTCTCTTTGTATTATATTAAAACCATTTCATATCACTACACCTAAATACTCTACATTGACTACTAGAATCCCCCCACTATCTATCCCCTATTCACTATCTCTAATCTCTACCATATATTACCTTACCACACTCAAACTCTCATCCTACTTGATCATCTCACCTACTTTACACCCATCACTGCAGCTTATCCCCCCTTACCCAGCCTTTACCATTGAATACAACACAAGCTGCCTTTGTATATACCAGCTAACACCTTTAAATCCCTACTGCTGAGATTGGAGCAGGAAGGTGAACTGCCAGAAAGGACTGCCAGACACCAAGGATAAACTTACCTCAGCTGATAGAAGAAATAGGTCAACACTTCTCACATTGAAGCTTAAAAACACAGAGGGCACAAACTGTTCTGCTCATGCCTCTGAGCCGAATTCCCATAACAGAAATGACAAACAGGACCCCAGACTTCAACACCTGAAACCCATTAACATCAACATTGCAGTGGGCAGAAGAAGCCCCAGAGTAACCACAACTCAGTACAAGATTCTATTCACAGAGAGAAAATAGAAATAAGAAACCTATAGATTGAGAGAAAGCTAGAAAAAGCAGCAAAGACATAAACTTAAGAAACCAGAAATCATGGAAAGGAAAAATAGCAAAGAAACAATGAGCTACCACAATCCCACAATAACAGTATTCATAAACACAAAATTGCAGAGATTACCAGAACAATTCAGATATTTAGTAGTAGAAATGTTACAGGATTTCCAAAAATAATTCAGAGAAAGCCTGAAAGAAGAAACAAAGAATATGACACCCTGAACAGGAATCAAAAAGAAGCCTTGAAGGATGTAAAAGATGCAATAATTAGAGTGAAGGCATCAATAAAACTATAAACAGTAGATTAGAACACGTGGAAAATAGAATCTCACTCTTAGAAGATGACCAATCCAAATACATAGTATGTAATTTAGAAAAAACAATTTGACAACACAAATTGGACATTGACGAGGTCTGGGCCAATTTTAAAAGAGCTAACCTAAGAATAATAGGCATAGAAGAGGGATTACAAGTTGAAACCAATGGGATCAACCATCTTTTCAAAGAAGTAATATCAGAAAAAATTTCCAAACATAGAAAGAGAAGTCGACACACAGGTACAGGAAACATATAGAACTTTGTTTAGACAAGATCAGAGAAAAGGTACACCACACCACATAATAACCAAATTGACTAATGTAGAGGCCGAGGAGAGAATCTTAAAGGTGATGAAAGTAAGCCGGGCGTGGTGGTGCACGCTTGTAATCCCAGCATTCGGGAGGCTGAGACCGGAGGATCCGGGTTTGAGACCAGCCTCAGCTACCTAGTGAGGCACTCCACAACTTAGTGAGACTCGGTTTCAAAATAAAGAATAAAAAATAGGGCTGGGGGTATAGCTCGGAGGTAGAACGCCCCTGAGTTCAATCCCCAGTACCACACACACACATACACACACACACACACACACACACACACACACACACACACACAAAAGGTGATGAAAGTAAAAAACCAAGTGACATTTAGAGGCAAACCAATTAGAATCACTCCAGACCTCCCAAATCAAGTCATGAAAGCCAGGAGGGCCTGGAACAACAGATTTCAAATTCTAAAAGAAAGAAAACAACTTGCAGTCAAAATTTTCCTACCCAGAAAAATTATCTCTCAAAATTAACAGAGAAATAAAAACCTTTCATGACAAACAAGAGCTGAAAGAATTTATGTCTTCCAAACCAGCACTAGAGAAAATGCTCAAAGAGATTAACTACAAAGAAGAACTAACAAATGTCAGAACCCAAGAAACAACAATTTCCAGCAAGCAGACAACTAAGCAAAGAAGAAAAACACTACCTCAAACAGAAGTTAAAACCCAAAATGTTAGGAATTAAAAATCATCTCTCAATAATCACACTGAATATAAATGACCTCAACTATCCAATAAAAAGATACAATGTGGCAAAATGGATTAAGACCCAGAATTCATCAATATGTTGCCTGCAAGAAATACACCTTACAAGCAAAGATTCTCACAACTAAAGGTGAAGTGCTGGAGCAAGGTAATTCATGCCAATGGAACTCAAAGACAAGCAGGAGTAGTAACTATGATATCAGACGAATTAAACTTTAAGCCTAAGTTTATCAGAAGAGACAAAGTGGGTCATTTCTTACTGGTAAAAGGAACAATTCAACAAGAGGAAATAACAATAGTCAACATTTATGCCCCAAACATAGGTGCAGCCAATTTCATAAAACAAACTCTTCATGATATAAAGTCACACACAGATCACAATACAATAATACTGGGAGACTTCAACACTCCTCTCATATCACTAGACCGGTTTTCTATACAAAAGCTCAGTAAAGATGCCTCAGACCTAAAGAATACCATAAACCAAATGGACCTATTTGACACATACAGAATATTTCACCCAAATACAGCTGAATTCACATTTTTCTCAGCTGCCCATGGAACCTTCTCCAAAATAGATCACATCCTGGGCCACAAAGCAAGCACTAGCAAATTCAAAAATTGTGACATGATCCCCTGCATCTTTTCAAACCACAATGAAAGGAAACTAGAAATCAACTATAAGAAGACCCAGAGTAACCACATAAGCACATGGAGACTGAACACCACACTGCTGAACAAGGAATGGGTCAAAGAAGAAGTAAGGGGAGACATTAAGAAATTCCTAGAAACAAATGAAAACAGAGACACAATGTATCAAAACCTCTGGGATACCTTGAAGGCAATATTAAGAGGAAAATTTATAGCACGGAATGCCCACATAAGAACAGAAAATCGCCAAATAAATAACTCAATGACACATCTCAGAGCCCTTGAAAAACAGGAACAGTCTAACCCCAAAGTCAGTAGAAGATGAGAAATTATGAAAATCAGAGCAGAAATTAATGAAGTAGAGAATTAAAAAAAATACAGAAAGTCAACAAAACCAAAAGTTGGTTTCTTGAAAAAATAAACAAGATAGATAAGCCACTAGCCAACTCAACCAAAAGAAAGAGAATCAACCCAAATTACCAAAATAAGAGATGAAAAAGGGATATTACTACCAACAGTGTGGAAATCCAGAGGATCATCAGAAACTACTTTGAAAAACTATACTCTAAGCCGGGTGTGGTGGCGCACGCTTGTAATCCCAGCATTCGGGAGGCTGAGACTGGAGGATCCAGGTTCGCGGCCAGCCTCAGCTACCTAGTGAGGCCCTCCGCAACTTAGTGAGACTCGGTTTCAAAATAAAGAATGAAAAATAGGACTGGGGGTATAGCTCAGAGGTAGAATGCCCCTGAGTTCAATCCCCAGTACCGCAAAAATAAAAAAAATAGGGCTGGGGGTGTAGCTCAGAGGTAGAATGCCCCTGAGTTCAATCCCCAGTACCGCAAAAAAAACCAAAAACAACAAAAAAAAAAACTATACTCTAACAAAATGGAAAATCTAGAAGAAATTGACAAATTTCTAGACACATACAACCTTCCTAAATTGAGTCAAGAAGATACAGAAAACTTAAACCAACCAATAGCAATCAAAGAGATTGAAGCAGCAATAAAGAGTTTGTCATCATACAAAAGCCAGGACCAGATGATTTTCCAAGTGAATTTTATAAAACCTTTATAGAAGAGCTAATCCCAATACCACTTAATCTGTTCCATGAAAGAGCAAGAAACAGGACTCTCCCAAATACATTCTATGAAGCCAACATTGCATTAATACCAAAGCTAAATAAAGACAGCTCAAGAAAAGAAAACTATAGGCCTATATCATTGATGAACTTAGATGCAAAACTACTAAACAAAATACTAGCAATGTGCATTCAAAATTACATCAAGGAAATTATACACCACGAGCAAGTCAGGTTCATCCAGGGAAGCAAGGTTGGTTCAACATACAAAAAACAATCCATTTAATTCACCACATAAGCAGAACCAAATACAAAAATCACATGATCATCTCATAGATGCTGAAAAAGCATTTGATAAAACCCAGCACCCATTCATGCTAAAAGCACTACAGAGAATTGGAATAGAAGGAACGTGCCTCAACATCATAGAGGCAATATATAATAGGCTCACAGCCAACATCATATTAAATGGAGAAAAATTGCTAGAGTTCCCACTAAAAACAAGAACAAGACATGGATGTCCATTATCACTACTTCTGTTCAGTATAGTACTTGAGACTCTAGCCAGAGCAATAAGGCAAGAGAAGGAAATCAAAGGAGTACAAATAGGAAAAAAAAAAAAAAAAAAAGAACTAAAACCATCCCTATTTGCAGATGACATGATACTATACTTTGAAGACCCAGCAAACTCAACCAAAAGATGTATGCAACTCAACAAATTCAGTAAAGTGTCTGAATACAAGATCAATCTTAAAAAATCAGAAGCGTTCCTATGCCAACCATAAATGTACTGAAAAAGAAATCCAGAAAACAATTCCACTCACTATATCACCCCCTAAAATAAAATACTTAGTAATAAACCTAACCAAGGAAGTAAAAAAAACCTCTACAAGGAAAACTATAATACATTGAAAAAAGAAATCAAAGAAGATCTTAGAAGATAGAAAGATCTTCAATGCTCAGCATAAATATCATCAAAATGGCCATTCGCCTAAAAGTGATCTACAGATTCAACTTGATTCCCATTAAATTATGAAGTTCAAGCCAGGCATGGTGGCACATGTTTATAATCCCAGTACTTGGGAGGCTGAGATCGAAGGATCCATGTTCCCGACCAGCCTCAGCTACTTAGTGAGGCTCTCTGCAACTTAGTGAGATCCCGTTTCAAATTAAAGAATAAAAATAGGATTGAGAGTATAGCTAGGAGGTAGAACGCCCCTGGGTTCAATCCCCAGTACCACACACACACAAAAAAAGTTACCAAGGTCATTCTTTACAGACATAGAAACATCATTTGGAACAACAAAAAGCCCAGAATAGCCAAAGTAGTTCTCAGCAACAAGAAGCATGCAGGAGGCATCACAATACCTGACTTCAAACTATACTACAAAGCCACAGTTAAAAACAAACAAACAAACAAACAGCAACAACAACAACAAAAAAACCCAGCATGGTATTGGCACAAAAACAGAAACATAGACCAGACTATGGAGCAGAAAAGAAGACTCAGAAACAAATCTACACACTTACAGCCAATTGATTTTTGACAAAGGAGTCAAAAACATACATAGCCTCTTCAACAAATGGTGTTGGCAAAACTGGTTAACCATATGCAGAAAAATGGAAATAAAACCCACTTTCTCATCCTGCACAAGAGTCCATTCAAGATGGATCAAAGACCTGGAAGTCAGGCATAGGTCCAACACTTAAACACATATGCACAGGTGAAAACTTTCACAAGATCCCAAAGCAAAAGCAATTCAAAGGAAGATCAATACATGGGATTGCATTAAACTGAAGAGCTTCTGTGCAGCAAAGGAAACTGTAAAGAAGCTCAGCAGAGAGCCCACAGAGTGGGAGAAAATTTTTGCCAATTACTCCTTCAGTAGGGGACTAATATCTAGAATAGACAGAGAACTCAAGAAACTCATAGCTAAGAAAACAAATAATAAAAATGGGCAAGTGATCTAAATAGACACTTCACAAAAAAAGAAATGCAAATATATGAGGAAATATTCAACATCATTAGCAATCAAAGAGATGCAAATCAAAACTACCCTGAGATTTCACCTAACCCCAATTAGAACGGCAATCATTAAAAACACAAACAACAACAAATGCTGGTGAAGGTGTGGAGAAGTGGAAACCCTAATATGGTGATGGTGGGATTGCAGATTAGTGCAACTACTTTGGAAAACAGTATGGAGGATTCTCCAATAAATGGGAATGAACCTACCTTATGATCCAGCAATAGCACTTCTGGGTATCTACCCAAAAGAATGGAAACCAGACTAATGCATGTGTAACTATGGAAACAGTCAAGTTGTCCATCAACAGAAGAATGGATTACAAAACTATCGGATATGTACACAATGGAATTTTACTCAGCCATAAAGAAGAACAAAATCATGTCATTTTCAGGGAAATGGATGAAACTGGAAAACAATATGTTAAGTGAGATTAACCAGTCACAAAAAGTAAAAAATTGGATGCTCTCCTTAATATACAGAAGCTAGGGAGAAAGTGGGTCATAAGAGGGACTCTAGATGAAGGAGAAATCTTAGATGAGCAAAGAAGGTGACCTAACTGAAGATGATGGGACGGGGGAGAAGGAAACACCTTAATGCATATGATGTACATTCGCAAATATATCAAAGTCAATCACTAAACTGAACATGAGAAGGAAGGAGGGGGAAGGGAATGGGGCGGGAATTGGGGAAGGGTTAAATGAAAGATGCATGCATGTATGTCTCTACCAGCAGGTACCTAAAAAAGTGTATGATTACAATGCACCAATAAAAAATACTTAAAAAAATAAACATGCTCTCAGGAGAACAACAGAGGCATCCCAGGAGAACTATCTTAATCCCATTCTTTCTGTCTCTCTCTCTCTCTCTCTCTCTCTCTCTCTCTGATTGAACTGAGGTGCATTCTAACTCTGAGCTACACCCCAGCCCTTTTAATTTTTATTCTTCTTATTATTATTTTAAATTTTTAAACAGAGTCTCACTAAGTTGCTGAGGGTCTCATTAAGTTGCTGAAGCTGAGCTCCAATCTGTGATCCTCCTATCTCAGCCTCTCAAGTCCTGGGATTGCAGACATGCACCACCACACCTGCCTGATTTATTCATCTTTGTATTACCCTGTCAGTGAGAACATAGAAAAGAAAGGAAGGGAAGGAGAAAGACATTTACCATAGATGGTGAGTTTGGGACAGTGAGACATAAGGAAGAGGGCAGCAGCTCTCAGAGTTGGGGGGCAACGTATGGACAGACCAAGGTGGCAGGAGTGATTTAAAATACCAGAGGAGCCGGGCGTGGTGGTACACGCTTGTAATCCCAGCATTCGGGAGGCTGAGACCAGAGGATCCGGGTTCGAGACCAGCCTCAGCTACCTAGTGAGGCACTCCGCAACTTAGTCAGATTCGGTTTCAAAATAAAGAATAAAAATAGGGCTGGGGGTATAGCTCGGAGGTAGAATGCCCCTCAGTTCAATCCCCAATACCACAAAAAATAAAATACCAGAGGAAAGGATGCAATGGCAGTAGAGACAACAGATGAACAAAGAGGAAAAGAACAGAAAGAGCGTCCTTGGTATTTGCTGCCCATTTCAAGGGCACAGGCAGCAGTCGGAGCAACCCGAGTCTCTACATAGACATTGGTAGGCTGTTTTTTTTTTTTTTTTTTTTCTCATTACTGAAATAATTCGTACAGCATGTGCTGGACTTTATAAGCTTAGATGGCTGGGCTAACTTTGCATAGTACACATACTTTGTAGAAATTAATAGGTATGCTCAGATAGTTGGACAAATACACAAGTCGTTGGTCCCCCCCCCCCACACAAAAGCTGTCAAATTTGTGTATAAATGGGATTTGTTGAATGTTTATCTGTACCTGGCCCTGAACTGCTGCGCCCGTGTGAGACTAGAAGAAAAGTAATTCTATGTCTATTAGGTGGTTAAAAAGCAGTTGCATAAAATCACCAAGTATCATTTTCATAGGGCCCCAATTCACTCTCACCAAGTAATTCTAGAGTTAGGAACCTTTCCATAGAATTCCTGTAGAGCTATACTGGGATAAAATCTGGCCCATTGTGGATATAAAATGGCAATTTTATTTAAACATTTTTAGCTCCTTGGGTCTCTTCTGGCTGACTCTAATTTTCTCCTTGTCTATATACTTTGGACACTTTCTCGCCTCCCTCTGAAAGAGTTTTACTGCTTACTCATCTTCCTCTTGCCACCTCCCCCTTCTAGTCACTTGTGTTGGAGCGATGGAATAACTTTTGCTTAGTGGTCAGTCAATGAATTTCATAGATAATCTCTGACACATGTCCCTAAATTTTGCACACTGACCCAAACGTGTAACCCTCCTATAGCATCAGTTTCTAGCTGTAAAATCCAGTTGATAATTCATGCCTCGAGTTGTCCAGCTGCAAAGGGTTCTGCCCATATCCTTCCCACCATGTCTCACATCCTCTGAGGAGTTGTTTCCACACACACCCTCGAAATAGCAACCCCATCACAATTCTCTAGACCCCTGTCCTCTTCATAGCTGGGCCCCTACCTGCCTAGCAAGATCTATTTATTTGTTGCTGGAGTCGCCATCTCTTACAGTGAGAGGTAAGCTCCTCAAGGAGAGGGTCTCCACCTACTGTCTCTTAGCTCAATAATAAGAGAGTAATGACAGTAATAAGTAAATTATGCCTCAGAATCCAAAGACACAGATTCCAAGATCACACTCTCCCACCAAGGATACCCAATGTGACAATGCTCAAGGCCTTACGTGAAATGATGTAGTAGTAGCATATTATCTACACATACCCTTCTTTATACTTTAAATCATCCCCAGATGACTCATAATGCCTAGTAAATTATAATGCCATGTAAATAGCCACTCTATGGTATTATTTTGGAAATAATGACCAGAAAAAAAGTCTGTACATGTTCTGTACAGATGCACTTTTTTTCCCAAATATTTTCAACCCATTGCTGGTTGAATCCACAGAGGTAGAACCTTCCAATACAGATACAGAGGGCTGACTCAATGTGTGCTGTGAGGACAGAGTAAGCACTTAATGACTTACTATTCATTCAAACGCCTGTTGAATGAATGAATGAATGAATGAATGAACGAACTCCATAAGGGACTGAGAGCCTCAGGAGCATGGATTGTGTCTTATCCATCCTTCAACCTCCAGCATGGGTGTGGTGGACCTAGGATGAAAGAGGAGCTTACTGCCTGATTTCTGATGCAAATTAGAGGAATGCACAGGACCAACCTGGCCCTTACTGAGTGTCTGAGTTCAACTTCAAGATTGTATGAAGCGGTGGCTATTGTCCCCACTTAAGAAGAGAGGACACTTGGTGTCCCAGAGATGACAGCACTTGCCCAAGGTCATGTGGGAAGGACAAACTTAGGATATGAACCCAGCTCTTTCATCAACACCTAGGCCGCCTTTGTTTCTGTTGCCTAGCTCGAGAGCCCAGGCACGGTTATACAATTGTACATTCAACTAATACAAAGTCCTGAAGTTGAAGTGGATCAAAGTAGAAAATGTAGGATTTTTTTTTCTAAGTTAGCTTTTTAATTTCCCTGATTTTTAAATTTAGTTCCCCCCTCAATTAATGATATTTTCAGGTCCCCTTTCAAGAGGAGGCAGGATGAAAGTGATTATAATAATAAA
The DNA here is from genome assembly GCA_004027655.1 of Graphiurus murinus. Lineage (NCBI taxonomy): Eukaryota > Metazoa > Chordata > Mammalia > Rodentia > Gliridae > Graphiurus > Graphiurus murinus. Next base: position 36,208 of record PVLC010005580.1, read on the forward strand.
GATGACAGTCATTGAAACCAGTTGTGAGTATAAAGGCTACACATGGCATGGAGATTGTGAGGCTAAAGGCGTTGTTTCTGCCATCACATCAGGCACGTCTTTCTCAGAAAAGTTAACTTGTTCTTGCAACTCTTTCAACTTAATCTTTACCATTTATAAATATACCTTAAAAACAAACAAACAAAAAAGGAATTTGAAGCTAGGGAGAAAATAGGAAATAAAAGAGATTTAAGATAAATGAGGAGAAAGACCAGTAGAATATTGGAAGGGGGTTGTGGGGGAGGGTCGTGGGGCGTTGGAAAAGGAGAATTAATGAGAAAAAGAGTTCAAATAATGGGATGTCCGTATAGGAAGATATCAGTACCTCTCACCAACATATGTGGAGGGGTGCGGAGCAGGTGGGATCTGGAGGAAAACACCAAGTACTGTGAGCGTGTTTGACTGTATCTCTTAGAATCTCACTATAATGTATAATTACAGTGAGCCAATAAAAGTATACTGTTTTAAAATTTAAACAGCCAAGGAGTTTGATTGACTCTATTGTCTAGGACTCAACAGAAGGTTTCCTTTTCTTGGACGTGTGCTGTTCAGGAGTTCTCTCTGGGGTGTGAGGAAGAAGCACAGTGCCAGGCAGAGTTCTTGCTCAAACCGTGCTCCTGGGGACCTGTTTGGAGACTGGGCAGCATTTTGCAAGAGGAGGGAAGCTTGGACTGATTTTTTTAAATGACTGATTCTCAACTCTTTCGCATTCTTGTAAGTCTGTAGTCAGTAGCGTTGCCAGCGCACGTCATCATCTTGGTGGTTGTGGGCCAGGTACTCAGAGTCAAGTAAGGACATGTCAGTGGACATCTGGAGACAGATACCCTTTCACTCAGTCACTGGGGCCATCATGTCCATGTCAGTTCTCCTGTGTGGTGGTCCTGTCAATTAAAACAAAAGATATATAAGGCCGGGTGTTGTGGCACATGCTTTTAATCCCAGGACTTGGGAGGCTGAGACAGGAGGATAACAGGTTTGAAGCTAGTCTCAGCAACTTAGTGAGGCCCTCTGCAATTTAATGAGACCCTGTTTCAAAAATAAAATAGGACTGGGGGTGCATCTCAGAGGCAGAACACCCCTGGATTCAATGCCCAGTACCACATACACACCAAAAAAGAATATATAATCCCAGGACTCAGGTGGCTGAGACAGGAGGGTGGACAGCAGATTCAAGGCCAGCCTCAGCAACTTAGCAACATCCTTAGCAACTTAGTGAGACCCTATTTCAAAATAAAAAGTAAAGTAGGGCTGAGGATGCAGCTTGAGGTAGAATGCCCCTGGATTCAATCTCCAATACCGTCCTCCCAATTAAAAAAAACAGGAATATAAATCAAGAACTTGCCCTGACTCATTTCAGAGCTGACTGGTCTCAGCTTTAAACATAACCTGTGTGCTGCTGCCTCTGGAGATTACATCTCCAGCGTGAGCCTCGCATGGACTCTGAGCCCAGTTGGCAGCCGCTACTCAATATCTCCATTTGGGTGTCTACCAGGCACTTTGATTGTCACCTGCCCCAAATGGAGCAGTCACAGGCTCTGCCCCTCTGCCCCATCTCAGTGGTGGCCTCTCACTCCACTCTTCTAATGGCTCAGGTCAAAGATCCAGGAGTCACCCTCGATTCTCCCTTCCATCACACCACATCAGAGACCCTCTTGGCTTTTCTTTCAAAATATACCCGGAATCTGTCCCCTTCCCACCACCTTCACTCTTGCCACCCTGGTCCCAGCCACCATCGCTGTTCACTTGGGCTCCTGAGATTGTCTCCCAGCGGCTCACTTCTTCTGCCCCTCGTGCTCCTCGTCCCAGTGTAGTCCTCAGAGTGACTTTTAAAATAAAAGCAAAATCAAAGCTGGGCGTGGTGACACACCTATAATCCCAGTACTTGGGAGGCTGAGATAAGAAGACCCTAGGTTCAAGGCCAGTGTCAGCAAGCAAGCAAGACCCTCATCAACTTAGTGAAACCCTGTTTCAAAATTAAAAATAAGCCAGGCATGGTGGTGCAAGCTTGTAATCCCAGCATTTGGGAGACTGAGACCGGAGGATCCAGGTTCACGGCCAGCCACAGCTACCTAGTGAGGCACTCCGCAACTTAGTAAGACCCTGTTTCAAAATAAAGAATAAAAAATAGGGCCGGGAGTATGTACCGCAATAAAATAAAAAAATAAAAATAAAAAGGGTTGGAGGTGTAGCTTGGAGGTAGATTGTCCCCTGGGTTCAATCCCACTACCAAAATAAATAAGTAAAGTAAGTAAGTAAGATCATGTTGTTACACTGCTCACCCCCACCCTAACCACATGGGTCCTCATATCACTCAGAAAATAAGTCAGATTCCTTAATGCAACCTCTGAGTCCTCTACTGCTTTCCTAGGTTTGGAGTAACAGATGACCACAGCTTTAGTGGCTGAAAACCACAGAGATGTATTCTCTCACAGTTCTGGCGGTGAGAAGTGTGGAGTCAAGGCACCCACAGGCCACAGAGCCTCTGGAAGCCTTTCCTTCTCCAGCTTCTGGGGTCTACTCCAGTCCTTGGCTTGATCATACCTCTCTCCTCCATTTTCCCACTATCTTCTCCTCCGTATGTCTGTTTTGTGAGGATACACGTGATTGCGTTTAGAGCCCACCTCAATAAACCCAGGACAAGCTCAAGAGCCTTAATTTAATCATATTTTGCCGTATAAGGGAATATTCCTCGGTCCTGGTATTAGGATATACACATTCATGTGATCTGTCTCCATCACCTCTCTGGCTTCATATCTGGCTGCGTTTACTCTTGTTCTCTCCTCTCCACATTCACTGTCTCCTTTCTGTGTCTCATATAGACCAAGCTCATTCCTGCCACAGGGCCTTTTCACCTTCTGTTTCCTCTGCTAGAATGAGGCAGAGCAGAGAAGAGAAGAACTTGCAGTTGGGCCAAGGCAGCACATGATTTGGGGCCATAAGTTTAGATCACATGGCCCTGTAGGCTGAGGGCTTTGTTTGGACCCATGTACCTCGACTTCAAGGAAGATTTATCCTATTAGACTAGGAGAGAAACTGGCCTGACCTTTCTAGAACTTTGTTGGATAGCCAGGATGCCACAAAACTTAAAAGAGAAGGTTGGGTGAGTATCTTTTCTTGCACCTGCTAATAAGTGTGATGTAATTCTTCTGAGACTTGCTTTTTCTCTTGTAATCTACTTCTTGGTGGAGACAGGTTATGGGAAGAATCATTGAATTCTCTGTTACCTCTGATCCTCAGCCTTCTCCTCAAACCCATCTGGCTCTTGTGACAAGCCAGCAGGGGCCCCCATGATCTGGGAGACTTGGGAGTTCCCAGAGGGCTGACACTAATGAAACGTAAGTAACCCCCACATCAATTTTTAGGACCCTTGTCTTCTCACTCAACACTTACTCTCTAAAGGGTCGGCTGTCAGGATTTCAATGACCATTTCTCTGTGTGTTTGCCCAAACTGAGGACTCTGATCTTCCCTAGCACACCAGATTCACCTTCTCACCTCTAGGGGGCACATTTCCATATGGAGCCATTAATTCATTAGTTCACTTATCAGACATTTATTGCATAGTAAAGAGTTCCAGATATGAAGTACCTGAGAAGTTTTTCTGTCTTTGTGGAGGTGATGATTGGATGGCAGATGTGAGGAAGGCATGTAAACTCAATACCTCCAACACAGAACCATCATCTTCTATATCCAAACTCATCCATTTGTTTTCAATTAAAGATATCAATATCCTGCCAGGTATGGTGGCACACACACGCCTAATCTCAGTAGTTGGGAGGCTAAAACAGAAGGATCAAAGAAGGTTCAAGGTCAGCCTCAGCAAATTAGCGAGGCCCACAGCAACTTAGCAAGACTCTGTTTCAAAATTAAAAAAAAAAAATAGGTCTGGGGGTATACTCAGAGGTAAAATGCTGGGTTCAGTCCCCAGTACCACGTACACATACACACACTACCCTCTATCTATTTTTCTCCCTTCATCATCCCCAATTCATCTTTATCTCTATGCCCTTGACCTGGTTCAGTTACCTTATGCTAAGCAAGATAAGAACAATATAATTGGCAACAAAGTCTTGTTGGCTTGAACTGAGTTTTATCACAACCCTAAATCCCCGCCCTCACCCTCCTGTATTTTATTGTCATTTATAAGGTCCCCTTTAACACAGATGGTTGCTGACAAAGAGTTTAGTTGGTGCTTTATTTGCATTTGCCTTATATCTTTAAAAACCATCTCTCAATCAAAGTTCTCATTTTGAGAGGGTAAAGTTTCTCTAAGACTTCAAAAATTCTAAAAACTCCATTGTGCAGAAGACCAAAACAAGTCAACTGACAGGGTCTGGTTTTTAAGGCCAGATCTGAGGTAGGGAAAGAAACATCTTTGCTGCTTAGAAAGATGCTGATGGTGCTATTCAGAAAAGGGCTCTAAGGATTACAGTTTTAAACAAACTCCAATAACAAAACGCTTCCAGCCAAAAGAGAAAGCTGATCTTCGGACATGAACGGAGCCAGCAATACCACCTTCCTGCCTCCGCAACGCTGCTGACGCTCAATGACGCATCTTCCACCCCACTTGTGAGAAAGCCAATCAGTTCCCTTTGAATGAAATCTTTATTCAATGTTTAAACACTCCAGGGACCCGGGGGAGAGAAGACAAGAGAGGTATTTCAGAAACAAATGGGGACCCAAAAGCCAAGTTTCTGTTCTCCTTACTGTTCAGGGTTTGGCCCCACGAAGACGTCTCAATTCCATGTTTTTCATTAAGCTGGTTTGTTTGGCAAAATCTAATGATAAATACAAAGCTCTGAGGTCAGACTCACCTTACCCCAAAAGCTACAGCTGGGAAGCTCGGCTTTCTGTGGTCGGGAAACTTTGGAAGCCACCAATCTGCCGTTGACAACGGGAAGTGAAGATGTGGGCCAGATAATTTCTTCTTTACCAACACACAAATCTAGGACTCCCCACCCACCCCCCTTAAAAATCCAACACACAAGCAAAGCTTTGTTGACCATCAGGTGTCAGTGGTCAGGTGGGGGAGGAGAAGGCCGATTGGGAGCTCAGCTAGGACTCCTGCTCCATAGTTGTTAATAAGCAACACAAGGGCCCTGCCTTTTTCTAGTCTCTTACCTTCAGGTACTCAGAGGTAGTCACACCCTTGACAGGGTGAGACATTAAGGGGGATGGGAGGAAACACAGGCCTCGCTCTCCCTGGACCAGCCTGTCAGTCTGCAACAATCCATGAGGACTTCTCAGGACTCAGGTCCACTTCCCAGCATTGGCCTCCAGGCCATGCTTCCTTGAAGCTGCCTGTCTCTCAGTCTGTAAAACTAGCCCTTTTCCTTCTTCCACCATTGAAGAAAAGGAGTTGAAATGTGAAGAGGAATCTGTTTTACTTCTAGAAATCTGAAGCTCAAGGTGACTGTTTAGTTCCATGTCACAGTCTGTGAAGTCACAATGGGCAACACGTGCTAAACACTTAGTACGTGCCAGGTTCAGCTCCATCTGCCGACCAATTCAATCACAGTGGTCTTCTGAAATGAGTAATCTTATCATTCCAGTTTTTACAAATGAAGGGACAGAGATATAGAGAAGCTACGTAACTGGTCTAAGCTCACAGAGTCTGTAAAAAGCAGAGCTGGGGTTTAAACCCAGGTAATCTGCCTTCAGAACCCCCTAACCACCCTCACACAGATCTTTCCCATCCTAAGTGAAGGAATGTGAATGGCCCAGCTGCCTGGAAAACACCTATCATACCTGCCACCACTCCCATGGCTGAAGAGCACCATGTAAAGGCTGCCTGAGCAAGCAGAGAGAACGGCACATGGAGAGGACAGCTGCCTCTTGGACCAGATTCTACCCAGGACACAGGACTCCACAGGCTACCAGGCCAACCTACCCATGTGAGAGGCCCCAGAAGAGCAGGAGGGAGCCAGCTGCTGGGTATGGATGGGGCTGAGGCATCGGTGCTATGTGTAACATGTGTGTGTCCATCCAGGAACCCACCAAGATGTGAGGCTTGAATTCAGTCTGTGAACTAGAAAACAAAGAGCTGGATGAAGATAGCACAGCCAGAAACTCTATGAGATGCTCTAGAGTTTGGGCTGTAAACAGAACACCAGAGACTAAGAGGCTCAGGTAGCAAACATGTATTTCTCATCATCCAGAGGTGGTTAAGTCCCAGATCAGCAGATCCCATAGGCATCAAGAAATCTGGTGTCTAGCGAGGACCCTTTTCCTGGTTTTGTAGGAAGCCCTTTTCCTCCTCCTCCTCCTCCTCCGCCTCCTCCTCCTCCCCTTTCTCCTCCTCCTCCTTTTCTTCCTCTCTCTCTCTCTCTCTCTCTCTCTCTCTCTCTCTCTCTCACTGTTTTGTCTTGTTTTTGTTTTTTGATGGTGGTACTGAAGATTGAACCCAGGGGCATTCTACCTTTGAGCTACAACCCTATTTTATTTTCACTTTGAAACGGTCTTCCTAAGTTACTGTGTGCTAACCTTGAATCTACCATCCTCCTGTCTCAGCCTCCAAAGTACTGGGATTACAGGTATGTGCCATTCTCTTATGTTTACGTGGCAGAGAGAGAAGAGGAAGCGATCTCTCCTTTGACTCTTCTTGTGAAATGCTAATATTATTATGGGGTCCAGGAGGTCCTTAAGTACCTCCCAAAGGCTCCATCTCCAAATATCATGACCTGGGGGTGAGGGTTTGTATAGTCAGCATTCACCATGTGACCAAAATACCTGACAGAACAACTTAGAGGAGGGAAGGCTTGTTTTCGCTCATGGTTTTAGAGGTCTCCATCCAGCTCTAAGGAAGAAGCATGGCAGAGGACAGTTGAGCAGTTCACGGCAGCCAGGAAGCAGAAAGAGAGCAAAAGGCCAAGGAAAAGATCAACCCTCTCAGGGCATGTCCCCCGTGACCTACTTCCCCCAGCGGGCTCCACCTCCCAGCAGGATAATGGGGTCAGAGCTCTCTTGGATCTGAACCCCTGAACCTTGCTGCATTGGGGACTGAGCTTTCAGCACATGAGCTTTGGGGAGGCATTTGGGATCCAATCATAATAGAGTTTCAACATATGAGTTTAAGGTGGACATAAACATTCAGTCCAAGGCAGATGTCATTCTATAAGCCTTCACCAGCACCATAAACAAATTATGCAGAGAGAGAGAGACAGAGAGAGACAGAGAGAGAGACTGCACAGGCCTGGACCAGTCCCAGCAGCTGCTCATCCTCACAGCTAAGCACCAGCACCACTACCCAAACCTCATACTACGAGAAAGTGTAATTAATCCCCTCCCCCATATTGCTCCCAAATGGCTAATTTAATGTCACTAAAATGGACAGTTCATCTGTTTTGTTCATGACAGTATTCCCCATGTCCCATTGACCAAAGTGTAGAAGTACTCAGAATTGTGAAGTCCAGACCATCACATTCCCCTATATAACCAATATTTGTCCATATTTTCTTCCTGAAGTTCTGACATGACCAAACTTCACACAGCGTCTTATTTCAAAAGTAAAGAGTGAGCCAGGCCTGGTGGTATGCACCAGTAATCCCAGCAACTTGGGAGACAGAGGCAGGAGGATCACAAGTTCAAGGTCAGACTGGGCAACTTAGTGAGACCCTGTCTCAAAACAAAATTTAAAAAGGACTGTGGGTATAGCTCAATGGTGGAGTGCTTGCCTAGCATGTGTGAGGCTCTGGGTTCCATCTCTAGCACTGCAAAAAAAAAAAAAAAAGAAAGAAAGAAAGAAAGAAAATCACAGTAAAGACAATCCTGGGTTGAAATTAATTTAGAGATTTTCCAAACTATCAGAGAGAAACCTAAAAATACTATATTTCTACTTTTGTTTAACCAAAATATAAAAAACAAATTTGTTTGTGAAATGAAAGAATCTTTTTCTAGTTAAACAACTGTTTTCACCAACCCCTTTACTCTCAAACCTCTTCCTTAAGTGTCTGAACCAAAATCCATTGACCTTTTTCTCCCAGAATAATTGAGCTGTGGAACTGAGGTTGTAAATTCCATCAAACCCCAAGACTGAGTTCCAAGTTGAAGTGTTAAGGTCTAATGTTGATATTTTGCTTTTTAAGTCAACCAAGTCATAATTTGAAACAGTTGTTCCTGGCAATTTCATTTTCTTACTTTTTCTTGATCCTCAGATGAGTCTCAACTCTTAAAAGATTAAAATATGGGTCAGCTAAGAAATGTATTTTGGACTCAATATTCAGGATAGATTTTTTTATATTTTATTTTTATTCCTCATCAAAGCTTTTGTTTATTAATTAATTTATTATTTATTTTTGTGGTACTGGGGATTAAACCCAGGAACATTCTACCTCTGAGCTATACCCCCAGTCCTATTTTATTTTTTATTTTGAAACAGAGTCTCAGCCGGGCGTGGTGGCGCACGCTTGTAATCCCAGCATTCAGGAGGCTGAGACCGGAGGATCCAGGTTCAAGGCCAGCCTCAGCTACCTAGTGAGGTACTCCGCAACTTAGTGAGACTCGGTTTCAAAATAAAGAATAAAAAATAGGGCTGGGGGTGTAGCTCGGAGGTAGAATGCCCCTGAGTTCAATCCCCAGTACCGCAAAAAAAAAAAAAAAAAGAAAAAAAAAAAGAAACAGAGTCTCACTAAGTTACAGAGGGCTTCACTAAATTGCTGAGACTGCCTGCAAACCTGCGATCCTCCTGTCTCAGCCTTCCAAGTACTGGGATTACAAGCATGTGTCACGATGCCTAGCTAAAGCTTTTATTTTTAATACTTTTATTGGTGCATTGTAATTATACATCATGATGAGGTATGGAATGATAGGAACATACATTACCTTCAGATCCCACTCCCCCCTCCCCTTCCCCATACAAGTCATTGAGATCGGTATTTATAATTTCATATATGTAAACTGTTACCTTCATTATGTCTCTATCCCCCCTTCTCCCCTAAACCCCTCCCATCACTCCACTGGAGTCTCTACTGCTTTATCTTATATCAACATTTCAATGTGGATTGGGAAGAAAATCATTTTTTTTTAGGGGGGGATGGACTTTTGCTCCAAAGTGACTTTTCCTTCTTTTGGCTTCTTTTCCTTCATTTGTTATTACCTGGTCCTGCAAATATTTGAGAAAAGAGAGAAAGCTTCTGTCTAACCCCAGAAACAAGGTTCTGTGAATGGTTCAGCATGCTTTTCCCCTTCTCAATCAGTTTCCCAGAGGAAGCTCTCCCCCTTCTGAAAGACATCTAATGTGTTGCTTTCGTACCAAGGTTTGATCACAAAGACTTAAGTAACTAAGTCTTGTAATTTTTGAGCTAAGGGCATTAAGACTTGATCCTTGCTCTGGAGGGCAATTTAAGACTTATTCTCTCTGCCATTAGCAAACTGCTCCCAGTGCTTCTAAGAGGGAGTGTGTGTGTGTGGCGGGGGAGACAACAAGAGCCATATTTTGATGGTTGGGTATGTAGTATCATTTAAATGGTGGGAAAGCAGCAATGGCTTCCAGTGCTGGCAAATTTATATAGAGGTGTTCCGACAGCAAGTTCAACTCAAAGTATTTATAGATGATAAATACCCAATGCATAATAAAAATTTGAGAGATTTTCAAGATATAAGTTAGGATAGTGCTTTCCAGCAAGATGAGTGCTGTTTAGAAGTAAAATGGAGACAAAGAAATGAAGAAACATCAACTACCTTAGATATAAAGAAACGGAGAAAACCCCACATAGTGGTAAACATCTATAATTCTAATACTTGAGAGGTTGAGACAGGAGAATTGCAGGCTCAAGGTCAGTCTCAGGAACTTAGCGAGACCCTGTTTCAAAATTAAAAAATAAAAGGGCCATGGGTATAGTTCAGAGATAGAATGGCCTTGGGTTCAATCTCCAGTACTGGAAAGAAGAAAGGGAGGGAGGAAAATAGGCCATCAGAGTTGAGGGAGGACTGAAGTTTGTTTTTTAAATATGGAAAATACAGACCTGTTTGGAATTATGGCATTTTGCTGATCCTTAATTGGGGCATTCAGATAATTTTGATGTGTTTATTTGCATAACTGTTCTCCAGGGTGGGGCTGGTATGTGTATTATGGAGAAAACACCCCAACGGCTCCTAATATACACCCCTGAGCAACAAAAATTTAATACTGTGTACGTAGTTTTTCTTCTTGATTTTTTCCTTATACCACAACTTACTTTTCCAATGCTATTACTTCTATAAAAATGTTCTGATTATACAAATAATTCATTGGAAAATATGGAAAAGCACACATAAAAAGATTAAAGTCATTCTAACTCCATTAACAAGAGATATTCTTTTAGTCCAGGGAGTCTAAATCTAGTCACCTGGATAGATTTCAAAAGATCCATGCTGTAAAACTGAAAATTTATAAAAAATTACTGTTCATTCTTTTATTTCCAAGCTCACATTTTATAATATTATTATTATATGTTTTGTTTTGAAATAGTTTTTTTCCAGTTAGCAAGAACATATATATACGTTGCACCATATCCTTAAGTACTTTTTGAGAATATCACTTCTAAAGGGTAATTAATATTCTATCTTCCATCCCCCATCGCTGGATAGTAATATTATCTATGTTTTCTTCAATAGATAATATTATAATTAGCATCCTTTTATAGAAATCTTTGCAATTATATATATAATTATATATAGTCATAATTACATACAAATACATGATAATAGTAAAATATATAATTATTATAATATATAAATGTATCCCCTTTTGCCAATTGTGAACTATGGAATTATTGGGTCAAATGGTGTGTCCTTTAAAGACTTTTGGCATGTATTTCCTTGATTTACACACCCACCAAGAAAGTATTTATGTATGCACGGTGCTAGTGTTTTTCGTTTATATGCTTGAAAATGTATTGTGTAGTTTTATTTTCAGATCCCTTGTATTAGTAAGGTTCTTTTAGTGACAGCCTAATAAGGAAAGGGCCAGCTGGGTGTAGTGGTACACATCAGTAATCCCTTGGGATGCTGAAATAGCTGATTCAAGGACAGCCTCAGCAACTTAGCAAGACCCTTTCTCTAAATAAATAAATAAAAAGGGCTGAGTGTGTAGCTTGGAGGTAGGATGCCTCTGGGTTCAATCTCCAGTAGAATGAATATGAGAGAGAGAGACAGAGAGAGAGAGACAGAGAGAGAGAATTCTTCATGGGTCTTTCCATAATTTACCTAAAGAAGAAAGACAAAAAACTCACCTGAGTCTCTCTAATACCCTTCTCAGCATCACCTTTTCCAGGAGGGACTCTCCCGACAATCCGTTCTTCCTTCCCACAACGTACTTGTGTTAGCTCCGTGCCTGAGTCCTGGAGGGAGACAAACTCCCTGGCTCCTGGCAGCAGGCCTCAGGAGCCACAGGGCTTCTCCTGGGAGCCAGCACCCACCTTGAGCCAGAATCCACCAACTGGATGTTCCCGCTGGAGAATTTTGTCTTGTGAGAACAACACAAGCAAGCACAGGGGTGGCTGAGAACTTACTGAGGCAGCGAGGGCCCTGCAGCCGCTGTGGCCAGCTCTGTGCTTCAGCCTGACCTTGTGGCAGGACATCAGCTGTGAGCAGTTGAGGCCAGGCATCCCTCTCTCATGGTTGCTCTCTTGTCCTCTGTGATAGGATGAATAACAGTCTCCCCAAGGATGTTCCCATCCCCGTCCCTAACGCAGTGAGTATGTCACCTGTACATGGAACACTGGGAATGTTAAGGATTTTGAGGTGAGGAGGTTATCTTGGATTATCCTGGGCTCCATAGAAACTCAAGAGTTTTTATCAGAGGTAGACAAGAGGGTCAAAGATAGGAAGAGGCCACATGTTGATGAAAACAGAAACTAGAATGATGTGGCCATGAGCCAAGAAATGCTGGTGGTTTTTATGCATTGGAAGAATCAGGAGCATATTCTTCCCGAGCTTCCAGAAGGAACCAGTCCTGATGGCACATTGGCTTCAGCTCCTTAAAACTCATTCGGACTCTATAGCTGTAAGATAGAAAATTTATGTTGTTTTAAGGTATCAAGTCTGTGTTAATATGTTATATCAGCAACAGGGAACTATACCTTTCTGTTGGTTCCATGATATTCCTCCTAATACAGATGCCTGCTTAGTTAAGCCATAGTCCATTTCAGTTGTTTATTACCTACTGAATGTTACCTAACTTTAGCCCCAGCCTGGTGTGGGTTGGGTGGTCATCCTATATGCTTCCACATCATATTCTGCTTCCCATCCAAAAGCCCTCTCATGCTGGGCATGGTGGTGCATGACTGTAATCCCAGTACTTGGGAGGCTGAGGCAGGAGGATTGCAGTTTCAAGGATGGCCTCAGTAACATAGCGAGAGGGAGACTCTCAGCAACCTAGCAATATCTTGTTTCCAAACAAAAAGTAAAAAGGGTTGAGGTGTAGCTTGGAGGTAGAATGGCCATGGGTTCAATCCTCAGTACCCCCTCCCAACACACACACACACAAAGCCCTCTCATCCTGAACTGTGATTCTCTGCTTACTGGACTATCACCCTTTCACAGGAGAATTCAATAAGGACAAGGACTGAATGTGATTGTCTTTGAATTCCAACACCTAGTGTTGGGATATGGGGGTGAAGAAAACATGTCTCGACAGCAGGGAACAGGCTTTACTTAGGAATAAACCCCAGAAGGAGGCGTCTGATGGGGAGAGAGCCCAGGAGAGTCAGAAAGCCCACCTTCTTACAGGATAGGGGCTTTTTATGGAGCAAGTGGGGAGGAGTACAGGAGTACTCGTGTAAGCCACTGGTTGGTGTGCTAGTGGCCAGGTCACCTCAGAGCAGGGCAGTGGTCAGGGGAATTTCTCTTTGATCCTTTGTTCTCTGTCCTCTTCTGGCATGCCCTTATGGCCAGACCTTCTAGAACCCATACCTAGCGCGAACAAATTAAAACTTATTGGCATGCAAACCTATGCAAAAGAAGGTGAAAATAGCTTAAGGGAAGAAAAAAAAAAAAAACCTTTGGATAGATAGAGAAATATTCATAAGCAGACTCCTTTTCTTTAGACAATGAGTATTATTTTAAAAAGTATACTTATCTGAAAGGAATATTCTGTTCTGATTTATGATAGGATTTTAAACCACTAAGCTGGGTGAAGTGGCACACTCCTGTAATCCTAGTATTTGAGAGGCTGAGATAGGAGGGTCACAGGTTTGAGGACAGCCTCAGCAAGTCGTGACACTCTCATCAGTCTAGTGGTATCCTGTTTCAAAATTAAAAAAAAAAAACAAAAATGGGGCTGAGGGTGTAGCTCGGAGGTAGAATGCCCCTGGGTTCAATCCTCAGCATCACAAAAATAAATAAATAAATAAATAAATAAATAAATAAATAAATAAATAAATATGCTGACTAAACATACAATGTACTAGCAAATCATGTGGATGGAAGTGAGAGCAGAGTAGATGCAATCAGTTTAAAACCTTAAAGGGAAATGAAATGTCTGTTTCAGTAACCCTGGGCGTGGCCGTGTTTGTCACACTTTGGTGTTACTGTGGGACACTGCAGTGGCTCCTTGCAAAATTTTGATGGTCTGCTAAACCTGGCTTCATCCAGGAAGCTGTGAAACATGCATTTAAAATGCTCAAGCTTAAGAGATCTCTCTCCCTTCCACGACAGAGAATCCGACATGATTTTTTCTCCTTTCCACTAACCATATTCCCTGTCTAAATTTTTTAAGCCTTTGGACTCTATCCTACAAAAATTAAAAAGCACAAGTGCACAAGGATATTCACTGTAGCTCTATTTGTAATAGCCTTGGATTGGAAGCAAACCAAATGTCAATCAACAAGGAAAGTGGTTGAATAAATTATGGTACATCCACAATCCAGAGGGCTATGCATTCCTTAAAAGGAATGAGGTAGTTTTATACATACTACTTGCTTTGTAATCACATTTCACTGCTCAAAACCCTCCAGAGTTTTGCAAATACTGCATAATCTCACTTATATGTGGAATTTAAGAAAAGTCAAATACATGGAAATAGAGAGTAGAATGGTAGTTACTGGGGAGAGGGAGGGGGGAAGTCTGTCAAAAGGTATAAACTTGCAGTTCTGTGGGATGCCTACGTCTGGCGATCTGGTGTACAGCACGAGGACTATGGTTAATGATATTGTATTACATGCTGAAAATGTGTGAAGAGAGACTAGGTGCTTTTACCACAATGTACAATAAAGTAACTGTGCAGTGATGGGTATTTTAATTTGCATGACTGTAGCAATAATTTCAAGATGTACATGTATATCAAAACATCATGTTGTACATCTTAGAGAACAGCATAACAATATCAAGGCAGACAGAATTTACATTTCAGTTTGCTCACTTGTTAACCAGGATCTTGTACCAGTTCCCCCCCTCACATCTCTAAGCCTCTATGAGATGGTACTCACTCTCAGAGGGTGCTTGTCAAGAATAAAGAGACCATGAATGGCACAGGGTGAACACTAGCACATTAGTCAGATCTGCATCACTGTGACTATTACTTGAGAAAAACAACTTAGATGAAGAGAAGGATT
>PVLC010005580.1:50875-75446 GCA_004027655.1 Graphiurus murinus
GAGAGAGAGAGAGAGAGAGAGAGAGAGAGAGAGAGAGAGAGAGAGAGATATGAAGGATGGGACAAGAGAGACCCTTCAGGGCCCGCCCCCAGTGACCTACTTCCTCCAACTAGGCCCCACTGCCTACGTGTCCATCACATCCCAATAATGCCATCAAATCACTACTCCATGTGTGAGGTCCAAGCCCTCATGATTCAATACCTCCTCCAAAGCCCCGCCTCTGAACACTTCTGCACTGGGGACCAAGTCTTCCACCTATGGCCCTTTGGATGACACTTCATATCTGAACCATAACAACGAGGTAAATGGTACTCATCATTGTAAAGTAACAAGTGATTAGTTGAGGCAGTAAGTACTTCTGAATGTCAAAGAAAATAGAAATGTCAGGTGTCTGAGCATCAGAGAGAGCCTCCCTGAGGAGGTAGAACTTACTGTTTATCTTAAAGTAAAGCTAGGATTTGGACAAGCAGAGAGAATGATGAGGGTCATAGGCAGCATCCCAGGGGATCAGGCAGCTTCCCAAGGGATGGAGGGATCTAGAACGGGAGGAACAAAGATTGGAAGCAGAATTTTTCAGTGTGCTTGGGGATGAGGGAGTTAAACAGGAGGCAAGAGTTTGTCTGGAAAGACAGAACAGGGACATGTCAGGATGGGCGAACCTTCTGTTTTTTGTCATATGGCATCTTTTTAGTGCTGGAATTTACCTGCATTAATTATGTAGAAGAGTAAGTCTCTGATTGGAAGCAGATCAGTTATGGGAGAGATAGAAGTGGGGGTGGGGGGAGACTGATTTGGGAGGCCACTTCCTCCAACAGGAATGTCTGAGGGCTCCTGGAAGCTGACCAGGGCATGAATTAGCCAACCTTAAAGAAGCAAGTGTACCAGGTTTTCCAGGGACAGATCCCAAAACAGTTTCAAGTGGCAGCATTTGGTGCTCTCACAAGACGACCCATCTCCCCTTGGGGGAAGCCCAGCTCTGTGTGAGTCAGGGTCCTGGCAGGAAAGGACGACACATGCAGCCAGGCAAGTGAGGACCTTCCAAGGAAGGGACTGTTAACAGAGGACAAGCAAAGCCAAGGAGAGCCAACTTGAACTGCAGAGGCATGTAATCAGTGCCAACCCATGGTGAAGCAGAGAGTAGGCTGGGGAAGAAACTCCTCAGTCTCTCTCTCATTTGCCCTCTCCTGCAGGCAGCTTCGCTGTTGGTGAAGTCCAAACCAGAAGCCGGAGGGAAAGGGCATCTATAGATAACGACTGTATAGTCCTTATGGGCCAGCTTCCCAGGGTACAGAGCAGGATGGAGAAGGGCAGGGATGGTCTGGCATATCGAGCACAGCAAACAATCTTATAGACGGATGACTCACAGGAGTGGTGGACTACCAACCTGCATCCCCCTTAGTAGACCCCCCTAAGTGGATTCCTTCCATACTTCCCTTTCTAAGCCCCAACCCCCAGCATGTCCAGTTGATCATCTAACCTTGCCAATTGGACCTCCTAATATCTCTCAAAAAGTATGTTCTGCTCTCCCCATATACCTAAATTCCACAGGGATTAAAGATTTATGGCTTTACTTCTTATAGTAAAAGCACTGGATGAAAACCTCATTGAATATTTATGTAACCCTGGAGTAAAGAGAATGCTTCTCAAAGCAAGACCTTAAAGGCAAAACCACAAAGGAGAAGATTGATAGTTTGTACTACATAAAAATGGGAAACTTCCTTGACAAAAACCACCATGAACAAAGTTGAAAAGGCATCAAAAAATAACCAAAATAAAATTCAAACAACGAAATAGTATCGTTTCAGCAAATTCAAGTAAAAGGAGTACTGTCTAAATATATAAAGGTCTCACACAGACAGATAAGAACTGACCTGAATTTGAGGGGAAAGTGGGAGCTAAGAGGAAAATCAAACAAATAAGAAAAACCTGTGAAAATAAAAATAGATGCATAGGCAAAGGACTTGAACAAGACCGGTGAAAGAGGAAAACTAACTTGATAATAGCATATGACAAAACATTTACTCAATCTAAGAAGTACAAATTTGAACAAGAAACTCCCCATCAAATTCATAAAGATCCTTTTTAATGAGAAGGCTCAATGTAGGCAGAGGTGTAAAGGTGAAAAGAACTCTCGTGAATTGCTTTGAGAAGTATAAATTATTATAAGCTTTAAAAAAAAAGCAAATTGGCAGTTAAGTGTTAAGAAACTTTAAATATTCATTCTCCTAGACACAACAACTTCATTTCCCCAAATCTATTGCTTGAAGTCCCTGTAGGGTATAGTGGTGCATGTCTGTAATCCCAGCTCTTGGGAGGCTGAGACAAGAGGATCACAGACTTGAGGACAGCCTCAACAATGTAGAGAGACTCTCAGTAACTACTGAGTCCCTGTTTAAAAATAAAATAAAATAGGGCTGAGGGTATAGCTTGGATGTAGAATGCTCCTGGGCTCAATCCCTCAAAAATAAAATAAAATAAAATAAAAAATCTAAGCAGCTCAATATGGTATATACCTTTCATCTCATAGCTGACATTTGTCACTCCATCAATGCAAAAACCTATACTCTCATGCTGCAAAGCACTTTTTGCTCATTGTTCTCTCCGTAGGAAGCCCTTCACCACCTTCTTGGCTTGGCTGACTTTGCTCACTCTTCTGAAATCACTTAAGTCGTCAGAAGGTCTTCCCTGATCTCCATCTAGGTTGCTTCCCTTCTCCATGTTTCCAAGGCACCCAGTAAATATTTATTGCATATACTTTACATATCTAATTACAAATTTGTCTCTATCATCTTGGTTTCTATCTTTGTATCCGCTACACTGGGGTTTTCATGTGAGGACAATTCTGCTCCCCCAGGAGACATTTGGCAATACCTAGAAACATTTTAATCAGGCCCAGTGGCATATGCCTGTAATCGCAGTACTTGGGAGGCTGAGACAGGATGATTTCAAGTTCCAGGTCAGCCTAGGCAACTTAGCAAGACTTTGTCTCAAAATTAAAAATTAAAAAAGGGCTGGGGGTGTAATAGAGCATCCCTGGATTCAATCCCCAGTAGCCACCCCCGCCACAAATCTAAAAACATTTTTTTTTAACAACTGGGGGCAGGGGAAGAGGTGGTACTAATGTGTAGAAGTCAAAGATGTTGCTAAATATTTTACATTGTACAGGATAGTCCCACAACAGTTATCTAGCCCCAAATGCCAAAAGTGCTGAGATTGAGAGACCTTTTATTGTGCCTAGCTTCTGCCTGGCCTGCAACATAAAAACATACACCTTCCTCCCCAAACCCTACAAAATTACATTTTGAAATAGGGCAAAATAAACTTCGTGTGTTTGTGGGAATTGAGAATTGAACCCAGGGGAGCTCTATCTCTTAGCTACACTCCAAGCCTTGAAACAGGGTCTTGCTAAGTTGCACAGGCTGGCCTGGAACTTGCAATCATCCTGCCTCAGCCTCCCAAGTACTGGGATTTAGAGGACCACTATGAACTTTTAAAGCCTAATTCCTTCTTCCTTACAATAGGTTTAATAACATCTATACCAGGAGGTTGCAGGAAAGATGAAGAGACAATGTAGGAACAAGTGCTTAGTACAAAGCTGGCACTTTATCGATATTAGTTAATCCTAGTAATAAAGTACATAAATTAAATCACATATCCAGCCTGGTTTGGTGCTGAAATCAGTCTTAAAGACTTTGCAAACTCATTTCATAGCTGAAGAATCCCAGTTATAAAGGCTAATGACCTTGCCAAACTGTTGGCTTCAGATCTGCGTATCCAGTTTGGTGGCAGACCACATCTTAAATGCATGCATAAGAAAGAAAGTGTAAGTTGACTCTTCTAAAACAAATAATTATCTTTTTTGGTTTGGCTTCTAAATACAATTTTCATAGATATGCATAAAATTTTCTTAAAAATAGTAGAGTACTAACAGTACAATGATTCAAGTGAACAATGTTACCAGAAGTTTTATAGGGGTTTATTTGAAAATTACATTTCTAGCATTCATGCAAAAAATAGGCAAATGAATTAAAATACAAAATTAAACAAATACATTCTTTCTAACTTAGGAGATATAATCAGACTCTATAAAGATTATTTAAACAGTCTGTTATAAGCCATTTGAATATTAACAGCTTTCTGGCATGCATGCTAAAAATTAACTACCGTGTAATGATCCAATTCTTCATGTTCAATTGCTTGTCCATACAATAACATTTCTTAGTAAAATACAGCTGAGAGGCACTGAGATTTTTAGATTCTAACAAGTTATGGCTTTTAATACAAACATCCCTATAACCAGAATTTAAACAAATTATGGCAAATATATTAAAAAATTTATATCTTAACATATATAGACTTTATTAGGTGTGCCTTATACAGTTCTCTGGTATGTTTAAAGAGTGAGCAATCATATAAAAGGAAATATGGTCATAACTGATTGAAGCAATAAAATCCTGAAACTAAATAACATCTCATAATTCATTGCACAGCATATATTAGATTTCATTACATCAGTATATAGCTTAGTAGTAAATTCTCTTGATGGCCATAAACCTGTAAGGTGTTGTCATACTGAAAAATGAAGGGGGAAGGAATTGGTGGGGATACAAAATGGATAAATCTTCCATGGTGTGCTACACTCCTTCAAGTTGTAAAGTTGTAGTGCTTTGCCACCTAGTGGTAGAATTTCAGTCCTTGTTCTAAGAAGGGTCAATTCCTGTTTTCTGAAGAGCTGTCTCATTCACCTCTTAACTGTATTAATCTCTGATGCTGTAGTTCCTGCAATGCATGCTGCCCACACAGTGTAAACCCACCTGCTTTTCATCCACCAGGCTGTCAAGCACTTGGTTATGACAGTTTTTATGTTCACCTAACTTTTTAACTCTGAGTACTTTGGTTATTTTCAAAGCCACACACAGGATATTCTAAAAATAGGAACTCTTGGCTTTGGCCAAGTTTTTATTCTATTTTTTAATCTTTTAGCAAGTTAGAACTAATGCAGAGCTATTGCTTTAAAGGGGAGTCTTTAAACAGCTGTATGAAATTATTACTACAATCTGCTCTTTGGATTTTATTAAAATCCTAGAACTTAAAAGCCAGCAAAGGTGCTATTCGTGAAGATTTCATAGTTAACATTTTTGTCCCCTATATAGGGAATTACAATAATATTTAGGTCATCAGAACTTAGTTCAGGAATGTCATCTGATATTTTCATGCATTGTGAATTAGGACCAGGGTCAACATTTGGGGGCCTGAGGCCCCAGTATGCCTTACTTTGCTTCCTATACCTTGGCAACATGAAGATTTAAGTGACACTAAGAAGTGTACTACAACAGAGAACATAACCCAGCTGTCCAGATTTTGGATGGAATTGCATAAAGTAGAAAGATAGAACATAAACCACTTCTGAGTAAACAAATATATCTTCCTTCAAGGCCTAGGAAAACCATATATTCAAAGCATAGACCAAAGCCAAATTCTGGACAGGAAAGGTATCAAACATTCTAAACTGCACAAAGTAAACTATCGGGATCATGTTGGAAATTGGAAGACACTGCCAATCCAAAAGGCAAAACAAAGAGATAGAGTCTTAGCTGGGTTCCATCTAACCAAAGTTGTCATATTGACCCCATTTTTCTGCTTTTCATCTCGGGCCATGGGTACTTCATTCAGGGCCAGACATTCAATGGGCACAGATGGACCAGAGTGAGAGCACCAAGTATGAGATACAAGGATGAAGAGAGCACCCTGCACCTCAGCCACTAGTCAGCTATTAGACTTGATGGCATTCAGTATTTTCCCAATTTACTCTCTCCCCTTACTAGCACCTACTGTGTTCCAGGAAGTGTTCAAAGTGCTTGACGTCTAATGTAGTGAGTTAATTTTCACTGCCCAGTACAATAGGCGTATCACCAGCCCCATTTTAGAGGTGAGGAAAATGAGGCATGGAGAGGTTCAATTGCATTCCTACAGTTACATGGTAAGCAAATGGCCTAAGGCTTGTGCAATCTAATGCAGGATTTACTCTGAATCACTCTATTCTGTCTTCAGGATGACAAACCTGTTTCAGATCCTCCCAGGGTGACTTTTCAAACAGGGCAGCTTTTGATAACACAAAGGCTCTTTCAATTAAAAGGATTTCACTAATGGGTTAGCAAGTTCTCTTTTACTTAGTCTCTCAGTGAGCTAAATACTAGTTCTACTTCTTTTTTTTTTGGTACTGGGGATTGAACCTGAGGCATTTTACCTCCGAGCTACATCCCCAACCCTATTTTGTATTATTTTGAAACAGGGTCTCACTAAGTTGCAGAGGACCTCACTGAATAGCTGAGGCTGGCCACAAACCCGGATCCTCCGGTCTCAGCCTCCCAAGTACTGGGATTACAAGCTTGCGCCACCGCGCCCGACTCTAGTCCCAGTTCTTTAACAGTGAAAACATTTTTAGTGTTGTATAGTTTTCAAAGAATGTTTGCATACTTATTCTCATTTAGAACAAGGTAATCAAGCAATGCAGAATACACATCAAGTGGCTGTAATTCTATCACTCTCACAAAGTTAGAGGGTGCTCTATTGTCATGCCACACTGAGCTGGTGCCTGGAAGCTTTTTCCTTAGACCTTAACTTTGGTCAACTCTCTGATTCGTCTTTCTGGGTTGCCCTTAGTCTTGCTTTAAATGTTAACAGCATTTAATATTAAAGAATGGCTTTACATTACGTGAGCAAAACCATTATCTAGGATAACCATTAGGAGGATTTAATTCAGACTAGATAAGAGAATCAATGAGAATGACTTTCAGGATAGGTACTTCAAAATAGTCTGAATGTCAGAGGAGAGGCTCTTTGTGAATTTAATGAGGATTTCTAGTATTTTTTTTGGTACTGGGGATTGAATTTAGGAGCATTCTACCTCTGAACTATATCTTCAGCCCTTTTATTTGTGAAACAGGGCTTGCTAAGTTGCTGAGGCTGGCTTCAAATCTGTGATCCTTCTGGTTTGTTTCTCAAGTACTGATATCAGACGCGCCATTGAGTTGGCTCAGCAAACGTTTAAAAGATACTCTTTAATGCTGCAAAAGTTAAACATAAATGTGTCTGGAACATTCCGTTTTGTAGGGGGAAAGTAAGTATAACAGGCACATTTTGCTTTATGAATTTTAAACATAACACAAAATTTTGCTTTTCATACTGTTGTCCTATCCTTCAAGTAAGATCTTAGCAGTGTCTGTGAACACTGCATCACAGGTTCTACCATTCCTGCCCTGCTCACTGTAATTCCTCACCTTCACCTTCACCAGAGAAAGTATTTCAGAATTTAGGGTGTAAATGATGACACTAAGCAATTCTAATTTATATTTAAAAAATTATCCTCTAATCTCAAAACTTTCAACCGACTAGTATCCAAACCTTATACTTTATAAAACTTGTTTAAAACAGTATAATTTATCTTTCCATTTTTGTCTGCTTTTCTACTGTCTACTTTTGTTTTCTAACCTACATATTAGCACAGGGGCACATATAGGTAATTTATATAGCTTCATGTTGGGGTGCACACATAATTTCTTTCTAAAATAGTAGAATGTAAGACAAATCTAGTTGGGGAGCAGTGGTTGAAGAGGATACTTCTCAGTCCCATTAATCGGGGGGGGGGGGGTGATTCTTCCCTTCTTTTGTTCAGTCGCTTCTGAAGATGAGAACCCGTCAGCTCTAATGCTGTTTGCTTCAGGAAAAATAGTTACTGGCACTTGTTTCTTGCTCCATCCCATACCTGCAAGATAGGCCTTGATGCAGCTCCCAAATATCTTGCTAACCTACAAAGACACTTTAAACATGACTATTCTGCCTGGTATATAATGTAATCTTCTTTGGTAAATTGAGGTTACCCAACCAATGAGGAAAAGATTAAAGTGGCCTCCCTGATCCCCAAGAAGCACTTGCACACGGACTAAAAATACCTTAGAAGCTTGGAAGGAATTGTGACAGGTAGGTGAACTCAGTAGTCATCAGGCTAAAATTTAAAATTCAAAAACTCCAATGATGATTACAATAGATATTTATTTAAAGTGATACATCTGAAGGCCAATATGTTTCAGGTTTAACCAACTTCATAAACATACTTCGAGGATAGCTGCATCCACAGATATCAACTACACGATTACTTCATTGCCCATTCTTCTCTCTCTTTTCTTTCCCGAATAACTTCTTTGAGATATGGTTCAAGGTAAAATTTATCCTAAAAATGACAACAAAATTATATTTTACCATCACATGCTGATATATTCTACTCAGTAGGTCTTAAATAAACAAAGGTCTTAAACATCAATATTAATTAGTTTTTTATTCTAATTTAAGAAAATATATTCTCAACTAGACTACGAATTATTAGTGTGTATGTGTGGTACTGGGGATTGAACCCAGGGGCATTCTACCTCCAAGCTACTCCCCCAGCCCCATTTTTTATTTTGAAAGAGGGTGTCACTAAGTTGCTGAGGCTGTCTTTGAACCTGTGATCCTCCTGTCTCAGACTCCAAAGTATTGGGATTACAAGCGTGTGACACCATGCCCAGCTGCACTATCTACTTTTTAAAATGTAAAACCCTATTAAGATATTATAATAAGCTGCTTAAATTGGTTATGAGAGGGAAGTCTGTCAAGGAGGAAAAAGAAATCAGTGTCTACAGAGTTTGCTTGGTTTTAGTGTAGTTCAAAGGTGAGAGCTTGTTTCACACAAGTCCAGAGACCACTAAGAGGGCTTCACATGAACACCAAAATCTTTTCATCTGTGCAGGAAGCAAAGTGTAGAGGGAAACAATAACCCAGGAGACAGGAGACCTTGGTTCTAGTATTTGCTCTCCATATTGGAGACTTACTTTAGGATTTTAGAAGTCATTTTACCTTTAACATCATAATGTGTTTTCCTCTACTGGGCTGTTGAAAGGATTTCTATTTGGCACAACTTGGAGAACTATAAAGCACTATACAAATGAATGTCTTTTATTTCTAATATTTCACCATTACTGGCCAACATCATCAGATACATAAAAGCTGTTCTACCTCCTCGTATTTTGTCCACTGTTCTTTAGGCAAGATCTGTTGCCTCATGGTCAGGTCCAATGCTCTCTTAATGCGAAACATTCTGTCATTATAAAGGTTCTCAGGAAGCCTTTTTAAGGCTTCTTTCACATCTTCATCCTCATATATTGTATCATCTCGCATTAACCCTATGATAGA
This sequence comes from Graphiurus murinus, assembly GCA_004027655.1. Classification (NCBI taxonomy): domain Eukaryota; kingdom Metazoa; phylum Chordata; class Mammalia; order Rodentia; family Gliridae; genus Graphiurus; species Graphiurus murinus. Next base: position 60,104 of record PVLC010005580.1, read on the forward strand.
AAATAAACGTTACACTAAACATCTCAAAAAGCAAAGCCTTTTTTAGATGAATGAAATCTTCATGACTTACAACTTAAGACATGGATGGAATATCAAGAGGTACATTTGCTAGGTACAATAGAAATCCAAAGCATTTCATACTTAAGAGTTATTTCTTGAACTAATATGTGGCTTCTTACAACCACCACCACAAAATTCACATTTCCTCTAATCCAATTCAGAAAATATTTAAAATGTTCACTTTGTCCCCAAACACACTTCAGTAAACCACTTCTCATACTTAAAATCAGAGACTGAGCTATTAACAAATCTTAAGGATAGTGAACTAAGGAACCAGTAATATTTAATGATACTTTCCATTAAACCTCACTAGCAAAAGACAAAGCTCATGGCAAATTATAAAGTTCTATTCAATGCTCATAAAATTTAAATTTAAAAAATTTAAGTGGAGTTTGGAGATGGAGAATATAAGGAAAATGTCCTGTTACCATAAATCATTTCCACCTCAAACATTTTAGAGGATTTCATCCCACCCTTCTCTTTAATAAAACATTAGCAATAAAGTGTGGTCCAATTTGTGTGTGTGTGTGTGTGTGTGTGTGGTACTAGGGATTGAATCCAAGGATGTTCTACCACTGAGCTATGCCCCCAGCCTAAGTAACTGCTTGTTGACCTTGAACCTGCAATCTACATGGCCAGCCTCCTAAGTTACTGTTTGTTGACCTCAAATTTGAGATCCTCTTCTCACAGACTCCTAAGTACTGGGATTATAGGCATGTGCTACCACAACAGGCTAACAAAGTATTTTGGGAACCATAATAAATTACAAAAGCACTATTAAATACTAATAAATTACAACAAGCAAACAGAATGAAGCATAGACACTTACCCAGTTTATTGAACCCTGCAGCATTATAATACCATTTTCGAATACCATCCAGCCACCGGCCTGATGCTGCAACTAATAATTATCACACTGTTAGTTGCTACAATTCACTTATACTGAATGAACACATCAAGAGGCAACCAACCAGTACTGTTACTGTCTTACAAACATTAGGAGTTTCCTTTTAAAAGCTTACACTCTATATATTTTTGATAGGAGTTGTTTTATCTATGATCAAAAGTAAATACAGCTAAAAAGTTAGATGGCAAGTCATGGGGAAAAAGGTGAGCTCAACCAACCACGAGTACAAAGCTCCGTAGGTACACACAACTACTGCTACTCCAGCCTCTCACAGTCCAACCTTATATCCCTCTACTACCATCAGAATTGGAAGGATGGAGGATAGGAAAGCGACTTGGAACAATTCTATTACCTGTAGTTGCAAAAATAAATTACAGGAATAACCAAAATTTTCATGTCAAAGGAGGTAGGGGTTGTATGAAATAAAAGAAGATTTCAAAATAATCTACATTACCATTATTTCATTTGGCCATCCTTGTTAAATATATATGTATGTCTTTTTTTATTTGCAGTACTGGGGATTGAACTCCGGGCCATTCTACCTCCGGCCTACACCCTCAGCCCTATTTTTTATTCTTTATTTTGAAACAGGGTCTCACTAAGTTGCAGAGGGCCTCACTGAGTAGCTGAGGCTGGCAATGAACTTTCCATCCTCCTGTCTCAGCCTCCCGAGTACTGGGATTACAAGTGTGCACCACACCTGGCTAAATATATATTTCTGAAAGGATTCTTACACCACTAGTCATTTAAACATTAATATGGATTAGTAAAAGAAGCCCATTTTCTTCCTCCCAAGAGGCTAATGTTCCATTAAAGTAATGAATATTTGAATGTGGACAAGGAGAAATAGGTAATATTAAAACTCTTTAGGAAACAAGGCTGAGCCTAATGGGGTAACCCAGTAGGGGCTAAGGACATTACAGTGCCTGATGTTTATAGGAGATGTGTGGTCCAGACAGGGAGATGGAGAAAGTTTACATTTTCTTCTAAAATTTTGTCTAGAGCTAGTCCCTTACCAAGGAAAAAAATTATATACTCCCTTCACTCCAATCCTGTTTGGCTCCCTACCCCCTTAGTACACACAGACTTCATGGATTTGGCAAGTTTTGGAAATTAAGAGCCATGTGTAAAATTGCTTCTAGAAAAAAAGTATCAAAGTCAAAAACATAAAAACATACTTGTAGAGCTGGGCGTAGTGGCGCACTCTTGTAATCCCAGCATTTGGGAGGCTGAGACCGGAGGATCCGGGTTCTCCGCCAGCCTCAGCTGTTTAGTGAGGCCCTCCGCAACTTAGTGAGACCCTGTTTCAAAATAAAGAATAAAAAAATAGGGCTGGGGCTGTAGCTCGGAGGTAGAATGCCCCCAGGTTCCATCCCCAGTACCGCAAAAAAAAAAAAAAGCTTGTAGAAAACAAATTACTTGTAAACATACACGTGTTGCAATAATTAATATTCATTGAGCACTTAAGATGCACCAGGAACTATCCTGTTTGCTTTACCCATATTAGCTGGGTTTATTTGCAATTTGGCTGTTGTGGCAAGTGATTCGCAACAGAGTCACAACTAGTTAGTAATAGTGGGTCTTTGTGGTTCTTTTTTTTTTTTTTTTTTTTTGCGGTACTGGGGATTGAATTCAGAGGCGTTCTACCTTCGAGCTACACCCCCAGCCCTATTTTTTACTCTTTATTTTGAAACCGTGTCTCACTAAGTTGCGGAGTGCCTCACTAGGTAGCTGAGGCTGGCCGCGAACCCGGATCCTCTGGTCTCAGCCTCCCGAATGCTGGGATTACAAGCGTGCGCCACCACGCCCGGCTAGTAAGGTTTCTTAAATATTTGTCAAATTAATGAAATAATAAATCTTTCTATGTCTTCTCGACTCCCAAAAGCTCAATGTCACTTAGGTTAACAGATTTATCTGGCAATCTGATGTTTCCTTAATAGTTTCACAACTGTGTCGAGACAGGAAGGAACAGAAACTTTTATTAGCTATTCCAATTAATTCCGCAAGAGGGCAGAGATTAGAAAAACAGAAAAAAAGGGGAGAAAACTCCCACTATTTGAGGTGCACTTTGCTTTAAATATTCCAAAATTTCTACATTCTAACAGGGTACACACACACACACACACACACACACACACACACACACACACACACACGCCGAGCAGGGGTTCCGGATAAACAAAGGGTTAACCTGAAGCGCGCTTGTAAACCCTGCTCAGCTGTTACTAATTCCCAGCGAGAAGCGCCAAGCGGAATGAAGGTTCCAATCCTATTTCCTCCGATGAGTTTGCACCAGTAGAACAATCTATCGAGCAAATGCAGAGGACACGACAGGGCCCGGCTCATACAGTGAGCACTCAGCCCACTTTGGCTGAAAGTCATGCACGAATAATTTCCTTTCGGCCTTGAACTTTTCAAAGCCCGAAGGGAAGGAAGCTCAGGCAGCGGGTGCTACGCGGTCAGAGGCACCGTGGGCACTTTCTCAACAGCCCGTCGCGTTCAACCCTCAGGCGAGCCCGGCCTGGTTCCCAGGAGCCCGGCAGTGAAGCGCTCCGCTTTCCTGGGCTGGAGCCCCTGCTTTCCCTTACGCCGCAAACCTGGCCATTTAGAGAGAGTAGAGGAGAAGCATGTTGCTGCGAAAATAAAAGTTAGAGCGGAGCTATTTCCACAGGTAAGAGACCCCAAACGCTTACCTGCGGGCCTGCCCGCCATGTTGACCCGGGAGCGAAGCGCTGCCTTCTGGGTAAGTCCTAGAGGACACGGCCTGCGCAGTGCGCAGGCGCCTTACGTCGCGTCGCGAGCAGCGTGAGGACACTGCGCAGGCGCTGCTCCGATGACCGATCTTGGACACCTGCTGTTTAAGTGCCTCCCTGCCAGTGGCAGGACAGTAATGAAGACTATGCATTTTGACCTCTCGTTTCTAGAAGCATTCGTTGTGACATGATGGGAAGAATATTAGGCAAGGAATTAAAGGTCAAGGTCTTTAGTCCAGGTTCGGTTACTGTCAGCGCTTGGGCGATATTAATGTAGCCCTTGCAACCAGGCAGCATACGAAATATTTTTAAGGCAGGCAGTCCCTTAGTATGGGGTGGGAAGGTTGGTTGGAGGCCTCCAAGGGATGCCTTTGCATTTTCAGGTTCCATATATAAAATGGTGTGGTATTTGCATATAACCTACACACATCTCCTGTATTCTTTAAATCATATCAAGATTACTTTTAGATACCTAATATAGTGTAAATGCTATGTAAGTAGTATACTGTATTACTTTGGGAGTGACGACAAAAATTGTTTATGTTCAATACAAATAGTTTTTTTTTTCCCAAATATTTTCCATCTCTGGTGGTTTGAATCCACAGATGTGGAAACTGTCAGATATGGAGGGCTATATTCTCATTTAATTTTAAATTGATGATGTTAAGTCCTATGATTCTCTTCTTTGTAGAGAGGAGGGAGCTGAGCCTCGGAATAGTTGAGTAACTTGTCCAAAGGCACATCACTAGAAAGAATTCAAATTCTTCCAGAATCTAAGGCTCCAAATATGAATCCAGGCCTATTTAATTCTAGGGCCATACACAACACTACTAATCTAGGAAAGACACTAAACCTCTCTGTTCTTCCGTTCCTCCAGCTGAAGTTCTACATCAGACTATTTTGGTGGAAGGTTGAGTGAGAAAACTTTTAAACATATTAAAAGATGTACTGCAAAATTTGCATATAATTTAAGATAAAGGAGAATACACAGATTTCTTCACTTTCAAGGTCTCAGCCCCACATAATAAGTATAAGGCATAGAAATCTGGGGACAGAAAACAACTAGGGGAGTTAGCATGACTGATAGTTCCTGGTGAGCTTCTACCACTACTTAACAATATCTATTACCCCACCCCCATGCTAGCTCAGACCTGGGGCGATAACAGAACTTCATCTCTTTGTAAATGCAGAATGTTATTCAATGGTCTTAGTCACATACCAGTTCTAAAATTGTTGCCTTTTCCTTTTTTCTTTGATCTGTGCTGTTACAATTTCTTACATGATTTGGTCCAATATGCAGAACTAAAAACATGAATGGCTACTTCCAGCCTATACCAAAGTGAAGTCCAAAGCTATAAGGAAATGTATTTGTGCATTGCTTTGTAGAGGGAAGGTACTCAGTAAACTCTTCCTCCTTATCCTTTTTTTTTTTTTTTTTTTGGTACTAGGGATTGAACCCAGGGACATTCTATCTCCAAGCTACACCCCTAGCCTGATTTTTTATTTCTTATTTGGAAACAGGTTCTCATTAGGTTGCTGAGAGCTTTGCTAAGTTGCTAAGGCTGGCTTTGAACCTGTGATCTTCCTGTTTCAGCCTCCCAAGTACTGGGATTACAAGTATGCGCTACCATGCCCAGGTCTCCTTATCCTTTTAAGTTTCATTGTGCTGGTTACAGGGTGAAGGTGGCTAAAGAAGTAAGACCTTAGGTCGAGGGATCAGATACTCAGGATTGTCACAAAATCTAGCTCCTACAGGTATTAAGCCTAGAGCCTGGATGTGTGCGGATAGTTTTAGTACTGATTCAAAAATTAGTTTTGAAACTGTGCATGGTAGCCCATGCCTATAACTCCAGTACTTGGGAGGCTGAGATGAGGATTACAAGTCTGAGGCCAGTCTCAGCAACTTAACCAGATCTTATTACAAAATAAAAAGGGCTGGAGATGTAGCTTGAAGGTAGAATGCCCCTGGTTGAATATAGTTTCTTCCCTCCTGGCATAGGAAGGGATTACACTCCTTTGTATGACCATATGATTCTTTAGGGGGTGAAAACCAAAACAAAACAGCAATTAAAAGTCATTTTCTCCTTCCATAGACCACTCTCAATCGCAGTGAAGATATCTAGGATACATTAACCTCTATCACTGAAAGGATGTGGAACAGAGCCTTTGTGGCCCCAAGAAGGAAATTATGAGAGAAACATTTAGTTTTAAATCACTTGGTGTTTTAGGAGTGTTCATCACGACAGCACAGCTAGCCTGTTGTGATAAGTAGCCTGTTCATAGTGGCCATATGAAATTCTGAGGCCAAGGAAGACCATGCGGGTAGTTCTGCACTTTCTCTTACTGTGCCTTGTTTGTTGTTTCCTGGTAATTGATGTCATCCATTGGAGAGTCCCACAAAAGCACACACCTCTGTCACCTTCACCACTGTGTTCCAAGCCCTCAAATATCTGTACAGTTAATGAATGAAATACCTAACAGGAAGGACAGTATACCTGGCTCTGACCAATCACCAATTAAGTTTCTCAGGTTTATTTCTGGACACCCAGCACACCACAAAACCCTTATGCATATTACCCACAAAGTTAGCGGTTTAAAAGGGTTTCTCCCAATTCTGAATCAAGTGGGGCTGAGGCTAGAATACTCACTTGTGTGGTTTCCTCACGTATGCATCTGGTATCCAGTCAGCAGGACTGGATCAAGTGGGTTTTGGTTAGGCATGTCTCTCTGGAGTTCCTCCAGTAGAATAATTACACCTCTTTACATAGTGGCTCAGGGCTCCAAGAGGACAAGACCCAATATGCAAATGTTTATCAGGACTAAACATCTCATGGGCTGAATCATACTGGCACAGTATTAGCATGGGAAGGGACTTCTCAAGTATAAATGCCAAGTGGGGCTAACCAGGGGCCACTAGTGTTAACAGTCTACCCAACCTGGTGATCCAAAGGCAGACACTAAAGTCATGATGCCTCCTTTTACAATGAAGAAGCAGAGTCAGAGATTAAATCATTTACCCATGATAACGAACACGGTGAGGGGGAATTAGTAATGGACTCCTGCTATAAACTCTGCTTGCTGGCAGTAAGTCAAAGGTTTATTATGGCTGTTACCATGTCTCATTGCCTCTACTTTAAGCTTTCCTCCCTATCCTTTTCCTTTTCCTGGTTTTTAGTAGCTAGGGCAACTTTTAATATCTGTGCTCAGGAATATAACAGTATAGATAATCCAAAATGGAATATATTTTGAGCATTATCTGAGTAGTAGTAATTAGGTGAATATGTATTATGCTCCAGAAGCTCATGTCTTTTATTTTAGTAGTACTGGGGATTGAACCCAGGGGCATTCTTCCTCTGAGCTCCACCCCTAGGCTAATTTCTTTCTTCTTTATTTTGAAATAGGGTCCTACTAAGTTGGAGAGGGCCTCAAAAGTTGCTGAGGCTGGCTGCGAACCTGCCACCCCTGTCTCAGCCTCCCAAGTACTGGGATTATAAGCATGTGCCACCACACCAATTAGCTCATATGTTTTAAAGAAAATAAAGCCACCTAGCAATGAAACCACTTTAAAAGACCCGTGAATGCAGGAGTGGGAAAATCTTCACTGGTTACTGTCATTGGGATGACAAAAAGTGCCAGCCTGCGGTGAACTCGCTTCTTTTCTCTCAGCCCACTATATTTTAGTTCTCCTCTTCCTGAGAAGGAAAATGTGATTGATTATAAAAAAAAAAAAAAAAAATTTAAGCCTTTAGGAACTTGTAAGAAAAATCTACCAGAGTGTATGTAACCAAATATATAAATCAAGAAATTGTTTCTAGTATCAAGAGAAATGTATTTAAAATATATATTAGTTTATTCAAACCTGAGACCCGAGAAATTTATTTAAAATATATATTAATTTATTCAAACATACATTCACTTTACAACATTATGTTTTAACATTCATCAAAATCTAGAGAGTTTTTAAGAATTTTTCATAGTCCTGTACTGAGGCTTTGGCAATTTCTTCACAAAATACTTTATCAGGAATAGATACTAATTTGTCTAAAGAGATGTAGTTAGGTTTTGTTGGATCATATTGTGCTCTTCCCAAATAGGTAAGAAACAAGTGTCTTTCTTTGATTTTAAACAGTCTTGTATTAAATACCTGGAAGAGAAAAATAAAGTTAAAAAAAAAGTAAAATAATAGATAAAATATTTAAAAGTTTACTTGGCCAAATACTTTAACAAATATAAAGTACTGACCACATGCTTGATAAAGCATGATTACTGCCACAAGATTTATTATTCATTTATTTATTTTTGTGGTACCAGGAATTGAAACCAGGGACATTCTACCTCCAAGCTACACCCTACCCCTATTTTATTTTTTTATTTTGAAACCAGGTCTCATTAAGTTGTGGAGGGCCTCACAAGTTGCTGAGGCTGGCTGCGAACCTGTGATCTTCCAGTCTCAGCCTCCCAGATACTGGAATTATAAGCGTACGCTACCATGCCTGGCACCACAAGATTTAAATCTTATAGTTTCTGTTAAGATATTATGATTAAAGGGGTTGGGAGTGAGGTTCAGTGGTAGACTACACACCTCACTTGTGTGAGGTCCTGGATTTGATCCCTAGCACCTCCCTAAAACTTATTAGATAAGAAATTATGATTAAAAAGAGACTCAAAGTCAACAAACAGAACACAAATAATTAGGGGCTACATGGGGCCAAAGAGCATGGACTACTCTAGAGAAAAAGGAGAATTTGTCAAAACAAATCCCAGGCCTCACTCTAAAACTACTTCATCAGGAACTCTTGAGAATGGAGTCCAGAAATCTGGTTTCTTTTCTGGTGGTACTGGGGATTAAACCCAAGGACATTCTACTGAATTATACCCTTAGCCTTATTTATTTTATTTTTTTTTAAACAGGATCTCACCAAGTTGCAGAGGGCCTAAGTTGCTCAGGTTGGCGGTGAACCTTCAATCCCCATCTCAGCCTCCCAAGTACTGGGATTATAGGTATGTGCCACCACACCTGCCTCTGAAATCTGTTTTAACAAGCTTTCTAAGTGATTCTGATATATCTCAGGTTTGAGAACCAATATTAGAGATCAAGATCTATGTTAGCAAAAAATGTATAAGATTCCATCATCTATGAAGCTTCCATATTTTTTTTAAATCGAAATGAATCTGATCTGTTTGGGGAACAATTTAGGAAAGTATGTCTTTCTCTGGTTAAAAGTACAAGGAGTAGAGAGAGTGGCAGCATTGTTAAAAAGGAGTAAGAAGCAGACCACGTCCCAACAGCCCGCTGTAAGCGAGGAGGGAGGACTGGGAGGTCTGGCCACACTAGGGCGAGAGCCCCGTGGCTCCAGAAGTCTGGAAGGCCCCTGGCGAGGCCAGATGACCTGCTCAACGTGCGATCTCAAGCTCCTCTCTTGGCTGCAGTACAGACACAGCCCAGCACTTAGCATGACACCTAACCTCTAGGCCTCTCTCCTCATGTCCAAGTGGAAATAAAATAGTAAAAGTTAACTCAGAAAGGACACTATGAAAAACAACTGTTAAATACTCTGAGAACAGAGACCAAAAAAAGTACAGGATGCTAACTCAGCATGGGGCTGGTGTGCAATTGAAACAAAACATGTCTTTTTTTTCTGTCTCTGCAAAAACAATAAAATCCTATTCTGCCCTCGTTTTATTCACTATCCCATTACCATATTATTAATGCTAATGAAGATGTAAGAAATTATAGATTTTTTTTTAAGTATATCTCCTAGGCAGTGACTCTTGGCTTACAAAATTATACAACAGACAAAACCACAAACGACTCTTTAGTTCCCAAACTATGAATTAATTTCCTAAATATACTGACACTCTGAGGCATTACATAGTTTAGGACCAGATATTATGTTTAACTTCTCCAACATTTCAAGGTTACTTTATCATTAGAGAATTATGTGCTCTTTTAAGTCCAAAAGCTACAGCTTGGATCGGTACTTTTCTGTTTAAACAAACAAACAAACAAACAAACAAAAACTGGGAACAGGGCATGGTGGCACACACCTGTAATCCTAGTACTTGGAAGGCTGAGACAAGAGGATCACAGGTCTGAGGCCAGCTTTGGCAACTTAGTGAGATCACAAGTCTGAGGCCAGCCTGGGCAACTTGTTTCAAAATAAAAAATAAAACAGGGCTGGAGTTATAGCTTAGAGGTAAAAAGCCCCTGGGTTCAATCCCTAGTACCATAAATTAAAAAACAAAAGGAGGGGAGTCCTAGCCTGAGAATTACTGATCCTGTTATCCTAAGGTGGATTTGAGCTTTGTCTTCTGAGAAACCCACAGTGGGAGGGAGGAGACAAAGTTTTGGGGATCCTGAATATAAACTTGTTAGTGTTTTCCTCAAGTTCATTATCCTGCAACTGCTTTTGTTATCCTTACCTTCCATGATCTCTTCTTTGGAATGACTAAATTAACCACAATTATTAAGTTATAGTTCTTTCCCCATTTTAATTAATCTTAAGCTATAAATGCCAACCAGATCTATTACTGCATGAGAAAATTAGTTTCACACCACTGAGTTTTAAAACACTTGCCCAAATTTAAAGTCTACATTGGTTCCCTCACAGCCTTACTGTAGATAATATATTCTCCATTAATAAAAGTTTTGTTTTAGCTGGGCGTGATGGGCACACACTTGTAATCCCAGTACTTGGGAGGCTGAGACCAGAGGATCTGGGTTTACAGTCAGCCTCAGCTACTTAGTGAGGCCCTCCACAACTTCGTGAAACCCTGTTTCAAAATAAAGAATAAAAATTAGGGCTGGGGATGTAGCTGGGAGGTAGAATGCCCCTAGGTTGCATCCCCAGCACCTCAAAAAAAAAAAAAACAAAAAAAAAACAAAAAACTTTTCAGCAATGCTTCCCAGACCCCCCAGGAATCTGAGAAACCCAATTTGGTTTTCAACCAGTCATTGTGATACAGTTGTCAACGTAAAGCTTCCTCTCCATCTTTAAGTGCCTCATTATTCTCCTGGGGAATGGCACTTCTGCAGTGCAGCATATTTTGGTACAGAGTCTGGGTTCTTAAGGTCCACTGCTGGTTCTGATCATGGCTCTGCCCCTTGTTACTCAGGAGCCTTGGCCAGGTTACTTAATCCCTTTATGCTTATTTTCTTCATTTGTAAAATAGGAATAAAATAGTGCCTCACATGGTTGTTGTGAGAATTACTTTAATGAGTTAAGATAAGCAAAGCAGTTGACTCAGAGTGGACATACATTGAGCACATAATAGCTATTATTATTTCTATGATTTTTCTACTTCTAAGTTGAATTAATTGCTATGTAAATCTCCTAGCTGAGACTAACATTACATAAAGTAATATTTTTGTGGATTACAAATTCCACAGGGATACAAGCCACACATGCTGGATTTGGTATCCTCCATGCCCACTTAGGGTCTGCCTCAAGGCAGACGGATGCTAATGACACATTCAACGGATGACTAGACCACTAGGGTCTGGGTGGTGGTGGGGGAACAAGACTGGATTCTCTTAGCGTCACCTATTGTCACTGAATTATCCACCAACCCGAAGGAAATCAAACTACAATTTCTTTTTAGTTGAAGATTACTTACTTTTCAATTGCTCCATAAGCCAAATTCACATAACTGTAGGCTTCTAACACTTTTATACAGTGCCAGGAAAATCCTAGATTAAGGGCCATTCAGAGTGTGATAGGCAAATGAACACTGCTCTCTGTGAAGGAACCGGACCAAATGCAATCTACTTCTACAAGTTGTGTTAAGGTCCTATTTCTTTTGCTCCTCTTTTTATCAACAGGAACATGCCTAGCGGAGTACAGGGATCAATGAAATTTAACTAGCCACTTATCCTAATAAATACCTGCCTACTTACCTGGCAAACAGGAAAGAAGGATTACTCTGATGAAATTCAATCACTTATTCAACAAATATTTACTGCATACCTACTAAGTGCTAGGTATAGTTCTGGGCACTGGGGAGTTAGCCGTGTGTGGTGTCTCTGCTTTCAGTTAATATAATTACAAATGACTAGTGTCACCCAGGAGTTAAAGAAAAGATAATTATGGCCTTGGCACACTGGAACTGTTTTATGCTTTGGTAGGAGACCACTGCAATATGGCTTATTAACTCATGGAGTTAGATAAGACTGTGAATAAAAAATATGTGTAGCACTGTTTTTCGAATTTATGGATCATACACGAGATTAACCATTTCCAAGTCTTTTTTTGTTTTTTCCTGTGCTGGGGATTGAACCAAGGGCCTTGTGCTCTGTATGGAATTTAAGTGGAGAAAAGCACCAGACTATATTAGATTCTTCTGCCTGATTCCAACAGGCAGAATAAGGAGTAGGTAGAAACTACAGGGACACAGATGAATAACTGAGTCTCCCCAGGAGATACAGATGTGTGCCCTGCAGTTGTGAAGTGCATAGTACTGCACTCCTGGACAGCAGCCTAAATGCAGGAAAAGGGCAGTGTTACCTGTGGGAACTTGACAATGATGTGGTGGGGAACGCTCATCACATTGTGCACATAATCAAAAGTCTCTGTAAGTTTCCTTTTATTTGCAGTTAGCATCTTTGGGATTCTAGTGATCATATGTTGAATTTCATTACGCTTGAAACCGAGCTCAAGACGATAAACCTACAGGAAAATAAATTTGCTTTGAGTCACAAATAGAAAGTTATTTTGGTACTATACCAAAGGGCACACTGATTGTTTTAGAATTTAAAATAATGACATTTCAAAATCTGGGGACAGCTACGTCAGCACCCTCAAGGGAATATGCCTTCCTGCTTCTGGGATAACCTGAACTTCAAACCCTCTCCTAAGAATGAGGGGAGATCATCATGAAGGTCACTAGAAGGAGTAACATAATTACGAGATGGAATAAAGGTGCACAAGGGAGGCCTGGCAGGTTGTACAGGCCAATACAGACCAGCACGAAGATTTCAAAGTGCTTTCTGAGCTTCCACTCCCAAGCAGACTCACACACCTGAAAACTGCACGAGCAAATTCCAGACAGAGACGACAAAACCAAACACCCAAGGGGGTCGGTCTGCTATGCACTCGTTAGACTGTCAGTGCTCCCCCACCAACCATTCCTCTCATCCTTCTGTCCTTTATTCCTGTACAAGAGTCTAAGCTCCATGAGAGCAGGGACCACCTCCCCTCAGCACCTCACGGAACAGGACTTACATAGTAAGCTCAAGTACTAGAGCTTTGCATATTAACTAGTCAGTTGCTTTGGCTTCATACTATTCTCTTGGAGAAAGGGCAGTAAAGAGTGTCTGGTATGTTCTGTGATAGAACTAGACCTGGCAATTGACACTGTGTCAAGAAGAGCAATGTGCTAGCCCCTGTTCTCCTGAAACAAACTGCTTGCTTGCACAGATATTTGTTTTCTCTGTCTTTTTAGAAATAACTTCTTTTTCTGTGTGTATGTGTGTCGGGGGTGGGATACTAGGGATTGAACCCAGGGGTATTCTACATCTGAGGTACCAGCCCCAGCCCTAATTTTTATTTTTATTTTGAAACAAAGTCTCACTAGGTCGATGAGAGTCTTAGTACTTGCTGAGGCTGTCCTTGAACCAGTATCCTCCTGACTCAGCCTCCCAGGTACTGGGATTACAGGCATGTACCACCATGCCCAGCTAGTAATAATTTCTTCTAAAATCTAGTTTTCTTTAAGATGACAAGAGAAAAATCTATTCTCTTCAAAGGACTTATACACTGAGAGAAGAAAATGATTTCCCAAAGCTTAATGTTGTCCTACCTTCATATTTTCTTTCACAGGCTCCAGACTTCCAGTGAGTAGCCTTGGAAGACGAACAACTAGGTCTCTAGTCTATAGTTACAAACAAAACCACCTATTATTACCAAATGTGCACATTTAACTGTTCGGAAAACTAAGGCATAACTAGGAACATGAGGGTAAAATTTAAAAGATGACCCAATCAGAGAAATAATAGGGCCTTTGGAAATACGTAACAACTATTTGTGGAAAAACAAATAATGAAAACAAAACGTAACAAATCAACTTGATGGGATGTTATAAAATGATGCAGCTTTATGTTTAACCTAGAAGGATAATTCATTTTGGTAAAACAAATATCAAGAACTTAATAGAATTCATATGGGTCAGCATTTGTTAGAAACATGAGATTTAATAATTACTACATGTACTGACATGGAAATGTACAAATTCTCTCCATTCTTTACCTTTTTCACGCTGAGTTCAAGTTCTTTCTGAAAAAATCCTAATCTGTTATCCAGTCTTTCCACTGAAAAACTCAGCAAAAATGGTGCATTTCTGACCATCTGTGCAATATCTGCCTTACTGAAATTTTTTGACCGTAGATAAGCCACCCTAGAAGTAGACAAACATACACATACATATGATAAACATTTACTAGTGACATTCTACTGTCCAAAGTAGCAACTTTTTCAAGAAAGAAGGCTCCCAGGCCAAAGAAAGAAAAGAATAAAAACATTCTGTAATAAAGACTGCAGTATGTACAAAATAGAACAAATGTCCACCAAATTCTAGAATGGTTTCCATTTGTAGTTGAAAAAGGAAAAGAACTCTGAAATTCACTAACAGATTCCTTTTTCACTTGGTCTGACTTATTTTACTACTTGGTAAGAAAAAATGAAATAGCATTTGTGTAGACTTTTTTTTGGTGCTAAGAAAACAAAAAACACCAACTAAGGAATTAAGAGATACAGAATTCTTTATACAAAGAAAGATTCTTGGAGCATGGCTATAATTTAGAGAGGAATTTTTTGTTAGTTTATTTATTATAAATTTTCACAAATAACTTCACTATGGTTTTTCAGTATGTATTCTGTTAGCAACAAAAAAATTCCCAAGTTTCTGGTCACCAAATAACCTAGTAGTATCACATAGGAAGCTTAATGATAAAATAACATTATTAATTTTTAAAAATCTAAAACCATACTGAAGAGTAGTTTTATTAAATGTCCAAAATATATCATGATATTATGTTTCTTATCAGAAAAATGAAAAACCTTGTAAGCCAGATAAATTGTCCACACTACCTACGAAGAAACAGAGATTCAAAGAAGTTAAATAACTTGTAGCTCATCAAATAATTAGTGATAAAATATATTTGAACTTAGGCATAACTACATCTAAATCTTCTACCAGAACTTAAATTACTTTGTATCCACTATTACTCCTTCACAGGAGTTCTTTAGAGACATAATAAGAAATATTGATAAATTTAAGTATACAAAAAAAAAAAAAACACCTTAAATCAAAAGACAAGTGTTGCAAAAAATATTTGCAACATGCTTGAGAGAAGGAACTAATAGTTTTAATATATAAAAGAATGTTTATAAGAAATAAGAAAGAAGCCGGGCGTGGTGGCGCATGCTTGTAATCCCAGCATTCAGGAGGCTGAGACCAGAGGATCCGGGTTCGAGGCCAGCCTCAGCTACCTAGTGAGGCACTCCGCAACTTAGTGAGACTCGGTTTCAAAATAAAGAATAAAAAATAGGGCTGGGGGTGTAGCTCGGAGGTAGAATGCCCCTGAGTTCAATCCCCAGTACCGCAAAAAAAAAAAAAAAAAAAAAAA
>PVLC010005581.1:0-14240 GCA_004027655.1 Graphiurus murinus
CAACTCCTAATAAGGCGTTGTGGTAAAACAGCAATGTCAGCTTATGTGCAGGCTAGCTTTCCTGACCAATTGGAGCTCAGATACGAGTCAAGTCCTGATTGGCCAGAAGCAGACATATAAGCCTCTGTTCTGGGTCTGGGCCGCCGCCATTACCCGCATGAAGATAAGCAATCCTGAGTAAAGCTTCTCGCAGAAGGAATCTGGTTGTCGTGTGTTTTTCTCCGCTGGACGGATACAAGCGCGTGACAGTAATGTATTAATAGTATATACATATTAGTTCATATGTGGCTATTATAACAATTTACATTTTTTAATTTATTTTGTATTTAAAAATATGATAAAATGTTCCTGTTGTCTATAAAGTAAAGCACTTGTATACTTGGATTGCCAGTATTGATAAAAAGTGTACAGAACTTATTATCTTATTAAAAACAGCATTGTATAATGTAGCAAGGCAGGGAATAAAATAGGCATCAAGGCACCAAGTACACATATGTCAGTGTAGGGGGGAGGGGAGCACACCCCAAGGTACCTGTCTGTAGCAACCCAGCATGCAATGTACCTACTCATGCCACCAGGAACCCACATTCAAGCATTGCTACTTCCAAAGAATGAGGCCCTGGGGGCATTTTACATCCAAACTATAGCATAAGGGATATCCATATCAAGCTTAATTTAATTTTCTAATGAAAAAATACTTCTCCCTTAATTTTGGAAGACACCATTGTAAACAATTTTCCACTGATTATCTAGTGGTTCCTTAAGGAAGATGACTTATTAGTGGTTCAGCACTGGTCTTCCACTTTTATAGATGGAGCATTCATAAAGGATGTAGATGTCATGGCTTGTCATAACTTAATACCCAAGTACAACTTGTCCTAGAAAAGCAGCTTGCAATAATGCACACAAATGTATATTTTTGAAGGAGGAAGCATGTATTCTTCACTAGTAAAGATTCTATACGAACATCAGTTTTCTTCTGAGCAGAAAACATCTATAGATACATAATTAAAAGTAGTATTGAGCATACTAGTGCAACACTGCAAATAACCCTATTTTCAAGACCTTTCTTGACATTCCATGTATTCTCAGTCCTAACCAGGACAAGACTGTTAACTATGGAAGAGCACATAAACAAAGTAATTATTAAAAAAGGACATGGGTATTTTAAGATATATAATTGAGAAGAAAAATGGTGTGAATCTTTGCATGTGATGCTACCGATGACCTAAAAATATTAAAATCAGAATGATGTATTTTATGAAGGTTGTTTTTTCAGATGATCAGTGAAGTGAATTGAAGAGGCTAAGACTGATGGTGAGAAAATGGCCATCTACAGGAGGAATCCACTAGGGAATAATGAGTATGTGAATCTCTGTGGAGCAGTAGTGCTGTATGGGAGATGACAAATATGAGACCTGTTAAAGAAGGAAAACTATTGTAATTTTATGATTCTCAAGAAAGGTGGGCCTTTGTAGGAAAGACAAGAAAGGGGCTGTCAAAAGTAACAATACAAGTTTTTGAAAAATTGGTGGCTTATATAACCATTGTTTGACATAGAGAGTCTATAAAGTATTTCCTCATTTATATATTAACAAAGCTTAGTTTAACTTAGCTTGCAAAACTCAACTTGGAAATTTAATTGCTACTCATAATCTAAATGTCAGTAGCAGCAACTGGTAATTGATTACATAAATGGTCTAAAAAAAGTTTTATCCACTACAACCCTTAAGGGTGAGATATTATAAACACAATGGTAGAATTTTAATACAAGAGAAAAAAAGTATTTCACTTAATAAATTTACCCCCTACAATGCTCAGATTTCAAACTCATTCTTCTATTCACATTATAGCATGAAAATCATGCTTCTATTTTTTTTTCAGTACTGGGGATGGAATCCAGGGGCATTCTACCTCTGAGACCTTGCAGATACTTGAAGAGGGCATAGGACCAACACTTGAACATATTCTTTACTTTTGAAACAAGGTCTCACTAAGTTGCAGGGGGCCTCACTAAGTGAGTCGCGAACCCAGATCCTCCAGTCTCAGCCTCCCAAGTACTGGGATTACAAGCATGTGCCACCATTCCCAGCTGAAAATCCTGCTTCTGTTTTATATGGCACATGTATCATTGCATAAATGCATGTATGATCATTCTTTTCCCAAAAGGAAAGACTCAAAATTCCATTAGTCACTGGAACCAGGAAATCTGACTTCCAAAAACAAACCCTTTGAAGTTTCACTTCTTCATGACAATAAAGTATAAAGCACTATATCACTGGTTGAATTTCAGTGGTATTGGGGCTCTCAACTGGGTCAAATCACATGAAAAAATCAGATGGGCAAGAGGCAATACTGATCTCTTCAGTAGATCTATTACTGTATTATTTTGTGGAAGTGCTCCTATCTTGAAGTAAAAAAAGCCTCTACATGAGGAGATTTGGATATATAAGAAGTTAAAATAAATGTCTAATTTAGTAGTGATAACACATCACAAATATATGGTAAGATTTTTTTGTTGTTGTTATTCGTGCATGTAAGCAAACATCTTTGTTAGGTACAAATTGATAATGACATATGTGCCCACATTTCTCATTTGACCCCTTCCCCGAATTCCCACCCTGCTACCTCGCCTTCCCTCCCTCTCAAGTTCAATTTAGTGAGTAACCTTGATGTACATTAGGGTGTTCCCGCCCCCGTCCATCCCTTTTGGTTATATCAACTTCTTTGTTTATTGAGGGTCTCTCCTTTTCAATCTGAAGACCCTCTTATGCCCCATCTTCTCCCTAGCATCCGCATATTAGGCTCAATACATGGGATTGCATGAAGAGCTTCTGTGCAGCAAAGGAAACTATCAAGAACCTCAACAGAGAGCCTACAGAGTGGGAGAAGATTTTTGCCAGTTACTCTACAGATAGATGTCTAATATCTAGGATATACAAAGAACTCAAGAAAATCACAGTCAAGAAAACAAATAACCCAATTAAAAAAATACAATTAATTTTTCTTTTTAATATTCTAATCACATTAATGAACAGCTAAATGTATAAAAAATAAAAAAGAAACACATTGTTGAGAAAAGTATAATCATGTCCATGATTCTAATAAGAAATGGAATGCTGTTTTGTCTATGACTTTTAAATTAAAAACATAATATCTTTTTATCTACCATTAAGTCCAGTTGCTAGGTATAGTCAACTATAGTGACATTATAGCCAACTTTCAGGATTTGTAAACATACACATGCAACATACCTATATTTCAGAAAGTACCTTTACTCATAGATCCTAAAGTCTAAAAATCATTTATGGAAGATATAATTCATGATTCTCTCATATGGCTAAAATCAATTGTGGAGTACAGATGATCTGAAAATAAGAAAAAAAACTAAACCATGGATAAAGAGATTGTCATTCACATTGTGTGAGACTAAGTCAAATTTTTATTACCATGACTTTGTTACTGAATAGTAAAAAATTGGTGACCTCTTTAATCTACGAACATATAATTAGTTTTAAAAACTGACTACAGGACCTCATTGATCTCAGAGACTGTACTCTGATTTTATTTAAGACATAAAGATATTGAAGCAAAATTAATTTCAGTTACTTTTGTGAAACATGCCTCATGGCCAGGCATGGTGGCACACTCTTATACTGTCCCCGGTACTGGGGAGGCTGAGACAGGAGGATTGTAAGTTTTCAGCCAGCCTCAGATACTTTGTGAGGCCCTCCGCAACTTAGTAAGGAACCTGTTTCAAAATAAAGAATAAAAAATAAGGCCTAGTAGTGTAGCTCAGTGGTAGAATGCCACTGATTCAATCTCTAGTCCTGAAAAAAAAAAAAAAAAAAAAAAAGAAAGAAACATACCTGTTGGAAGCATAAAGATTCAAAATAAAATAGGTTTAACATTTGCAGGTTCATTATATTGCAATATATCTTGATTTCAGAAGAAATATAATGAAATTAATAAAAGCATTATTATTAGTACTGATACTAATAAGAATTGTTAATATTGTCATTATAACACATTGAAAACTGCCTATCTGACAAAGTATTATTCTAAGTGGTTTATACTTGTTATATCTCAATCCTCAGAAGATTCCTAAGGAAGAATATTTTATATGTGAAATAGAATTTTAATTACCTTTTAAAGTATAAGTTAGTAAATGGTAGAACTTGATTTTAAATCCAAATATAATATGCTGTTTTTCATAATTTTTATGCTTATATTAGTGGTACAAATAATTAGGTACTTTGGTCATTATAACAATTGACAATCATGATCTTAAGATTTACTTGCAAAATATTCCAAGTGCTTGTACGACTATTTAATTGCTTCTTTAAAAATTGAAGCAAGTCAGAATAGGATCTTTGATAATAATTGACATAATTCTGATATCTTCTAGGCATTGTTTCCTTAAGTTCAGTGGTGTGCAGGCCCCCTCCTGGAGATTTCAATTTGATTTGTTTAGAGTGAGGCCTAGGCATTGGTGTGTCAGAGAAAGAGAGAGAGAAAGGGTTCTCATAAGCATCTAGGATTAGGAAACAATGATTTAGAGGTTAAACTCGAATATTTATTACACTTCTTACATTCTGAAAATATGATAAAGGCAATGAATATGCAAGGTGTAGTATAAATGCATAAAGTGGAATGGGTAATTTGTATGCTAAAGTGCATATTTATATTTGTAAGAAATTCTCTTGTTTTCTTAAAGTGGTTGTGGTTTTTCTTTTTAACAATTCTACCAGTCATATGAGAAAAAAATGTGTTCTCTATCCTTGCCCAAAATAAGACAGAGTCTTATATTACATATTCTGTTTGAGTGTAATGGAATCTTATTGTAATTAATTTGCATTTTTCTTATAATTAATGGTAATGAGCACCATTTTATATGCTTATATTTTTATATGTTTGGTGAAATATCTGTCCATAACATTTGCCTACATTTTAATTGAAATTTTAATGATTCTTCAGTTAGAAGGTTTTTTAAAATATTCCAAATGTAAATTATTTGTCACATTATATGTACTTCAATTATTGCTTCCACAGCAAAGAGAAGACATGTTCACTGTTCAGTATAATAGATACATTTCTTAAGAGCAAAAGACAGACAAGTTTAATGCTCATTATGAAAGATCTGAGTTTTCTAGTCTCAGAGTTCCCCTTTTGCAATAAAAGTAATGGGTTACTTGTGTCATCTGACCCTCATTACATTGGTCTTGGAATTTTTAGCTTTGGAAGTAAGTTAAAAAGGCTGATGCTCTGGCTAATGCTTTTTCCATGCAGTATAAAATTCTCTTTATTTCTGACCCTGGAAACTCTAGCAAACTAGCATTCATGAAAGTATTGAAGACTAATTTGTTAGCTCATAAATAGGTTAAAAAGTTCAGGCCATTTACAATTTTTGACAACTTCATCTTCAGGACACCTGCTTATGGAAGGATACCTACCACAACCCTCTCTTGTGGCTTCAGAGAGATTAACAAATATTGTCCTGGAGAAGAGAAAGATAAACAAAATCTCCTTCTTGGTTTTTTGAAGTTATGGAACTCGATGAAGAAGTCTGATGCTGCAGTATAACCTCTTACTTATGTGGACATGTAGGAAAATGGGAGAAAGTGTTCTCAAAAGGAGAAAGTCAGCAGTAAATCTTGGTGGTCATCTTCCTTGGTATGTAAGATGACCACAGGTAAGATATATGTTGATTTATAAATAGTAAGTGATAATATTGCATATGGTCACAGAATTGTGGAAATGGAGGTCTTTGGCAGTTCTAATATCAATAGTGAGGAAGATAATTTTATCATATTTTCTACCCTATTTGAATGCTCACAAAGTTCAAGCATTGTGGAAGATGATATTGGACATCCAGATTAACAAATAGCCAGTTGAATGTATGATTGTTAGCTTCTTGTCTCATCCATGCTGTGTTTGGGTATTAAGATATGAATGGCCACAACATCTGCTACCATTAATGGGTGTTCCAACTGTCAAAAGTGAGGACCAATGCCAAGCTACTGATAAGACAACATCCCTGAGGAGACAAGCTAGCTAGTGGCAGGTTGATTACACTGAGCATAAAATTAAAGGAGCAGCATTTTTTCTTTATTAGAAAATCAAGTTAATTTGGATTTCCCTTTCTTGGTTCTACTGTTTCTATGGCTGTTTTCTCACATTGTCTATGTTGACATATGTGAAATTAGTGCTCTGACACTTACTTCATTCACTGCCTTTCCACATTACACAATGTTGCTTTTGGAAAAATATGAATTTTATGGCAAAAGAGGTAATAAAAACACCCCAATTCAGTTAAAAGTCTTATGACACATGCATCCTCCAAAAAGCCTTGCCTTAGTATACTGCAATTTCAGTTATGTTATCAACCAAGTAATAGTATCCCACATGCTTATGCTAATAATTCATAAAAGCATTCAATGATTTTGAGGTGTGCATTTAAAATATAACTTTTTTTGAAGCCAGAACATAAATATCAGAAGCAAGAACTATGAGCAGAAGGTTCTTTTATTACTACCACTAAATACACTATCATTTATTCATATTTCTAACTCCTACAACTCTTCTGATGTGGACGACTTCTTTCCTCCAAGATAAGAATATTTCTACAAGATAACATAACAATAGTTCCACTGAAGACATTGATAATGCCTACTGCCCATTCAAGATTTTCATGCCATTTGACTATTTGAGGTTCCCATTGGTTTCAACACCATCAACGGTGTGCTTAATCCTGATTACCATGAAGAAGCGAGCCTCCTGTTGTGAAAAGGGGAAGCCAGAAAATTTGTTTCCAGTGATTGATGTGATTTTGTGTCTTTTCTTTTGTGGAAAAGAATGATCATCTGCTCATTTTCATGATTATACTTGTACCATATAAAGTGGAAACATGAGGTTCTTCATGTTTTAATGTAAAGAGAAGGATGTGCTAGAAATCTGAATGTTGACAAGGCTAGACTTATTGCATGAAATACATTTTGTATTAAAATTTACCATTGTACTTCTTATACCTTGCTGTGTAGCAAATGTTAGAAATAGCTGGTATCAGTCAGGCATGGTGTCGCAAGCTTGTAATCCCAGCATTTGGGAGGCTGAGAACAGAGGATCTGGGTTCGCGGTCAGCCTCAGCTACCTAGCGAGGCATTCCGCAACTTACTGAGACCCTGTCTCAAAATAAAGAATACTAAATAGGACTGAGGGTATAGCTCAGAGGTAAAATGTCCCTGAATTGAATCCCCAGTACCACAAAAAAAACAAAAAAGAAAGAAAGAAAGAAAGAAAGAAAGAAAGAAAGAAAGAAAGAAAGAGCCAGTATCTGTCCCAGACTCTTTGCTTACAGCATTTTAATTTAGATGCTAAGAAATAGAAATAAATATTTGAGGTTTGCAAATTGGAAGAGAAACAGAGCCATTATTCTCCTACACCTGTATAAATGGGTAAGGTTTAGGGCCTGCTACAATCCAAAACAACACTGCACACAATTTAGAAGGAAGATTTATTTGCTCACAGTTTTTGGAGATTTGGGATTCAGTCCATGTGAACTCATTGTCTGCAGATCTCAATGGGAAGCAGAGAGATGGAGAGAGAAAGGGCTCTGCTCTTACATCACGGAGGCCAGAAACAAGAATGCAAATCTGAAAGGGAATTAAAAGACAAAATCGTGGTCCCTAAGACCACACCCTCAGGGCCTCCAACCACACCCCATCTGTCTAGGTTATCACTCAGTAAATCCATTACAAGGGTTTATCCACTGATGAGATTACAATCCTCATGACTCAATTATATCAACTCTATACAATAATACATGAGTTCTTTAGAGGATATTCTATATCTAACTATACAGAGCCAATATAAGCAAAATATATGTGGTGACTTTCATCACAGCTGTAGTAAATTATCTTCTTAAATGATGCTGATAGTTGGACTACAAGAAGTAGCTCACTATGGCTTTATACTTGAGAGTTTTCCTCTTATGAGTTCGTCTTCATGATAATTCCCCTATCTGTTTGCAATAGTTTTGAAGGCAAAATGTTTATTTTATAAATTCCATTCAAATGTAGGTACCTGCAATGTTTTCTGTTCTCAAAGCAGTTTTTATTTACATTTCAATCTGTTTTAGAAACTCAATAGTTTTTTCATTATTATTATTCATGCATTATTTTCTTTGGATTGCTTAACAAATACATTTTCCCCCATATGTTGACGAGTACTGTAAGATAACTTTCAACTTAAGACAAACACATAAATAATTAAGAGCCTTTATCACCTGCAAAATTTGCTCTGCGTCATGCTAATCTCAATTCTTAAAATTTTTATTAATGAATTTTTAGAACTCACCCTCAGAATAAATTTTTATAAGTCTGCAGTGAAGTGTAAGAATTTGGATTTCTAATAAGTTTCCAGGTAATGCCAATGTTACTGGTTCATGGATTACATTTGAGAACTACTTCATTCACTGATTTCTCTTCCCTTTCAAATAAATAATTAATGAAGTATTTTACATTTTTAGCAGACCTTATATTTTCTTTTCCTTGCTAAATCGGTCTTACCACCTGTCACTAATTCTTGGAGATGTTCTCATCCATCTGATTTGCCAAAACTAATGGTTTTGAATATAAATATTTTCTTTGGCCAGCAAGTTAGTTATGTAAAAATATGAAACTCACAGACTATCTATGAATTTTTAAAGCATTCAAACTAAAAAAAGTAAGCATAAAATATTTAGGAAAAAACCCTCAAATTGGAAATCATGTGCATGTGTATTTCTGAGTGTGGGTTATTTTCACATTTGGCTTAATATACTTTGAAATCTTCCCAATTAAATCTGAAATCTCTGATTGTTCTTCAAAGTTGTGTATACTTGAAGCCAAATTGTTGCAGAAATCCTCTGGAATAATTGACCCAATGACAATTAGAGTGTAAAAGGGTAAATTTATTACACTGGTGGGCTGATATTAGGATAACTCCTGAAAAAGTTAGCTCCAAGATTCATATGAGCTCTCATTTCATAGATTTTAGATAGAAGGTGGAAGCAGGTAGGTAGACTTACAGACACTGAAATGTGCCAGTGATTTCAGAATATCTTGAGGAAGTTGGGCAAGGGGAGGGCAATAGGGGGGAATTCTTGAGCAGGCTATGACCTACCTGACCTTCATAGACATCTTATCTATAGGTATATACATGGCCCTCTTTAGGCTGCTTATTTGTATTTACATTCTTTTGCAGGTACTGGAGGAGGGTTAATTTTCAGCTTTTCATTTTAGTAACTATTATTAATCTACCAGATTCCCTCTTCTTCACCTACATAAATAATCTCTTATGACTTTACCTCATGTTATGGGAACCTGTTGGTATTCCTGGCATAGTACTTGTAATTTTACTGACTCTATCCAATTCTTAATAAACCTAGTTAAGAAGTTAATGATACAGGGCCCTGATATACTGACTCTACTCACGAAGTTGACACAAGATTAACTGTTTCAGATGGAACCAATAATCTCCACTCCATTCCAATAATCACCCAACCATAAATGGCAAGGATCTGGGTTTGGGGTGTACTATAGTAAAAAGATCTCCAGCAGGGGCCATTTATTTATTTATTTTTTTTTTTTTTTGGTTTGCTGCTTTGGCCACAGGAATTGCATCCCCAAAGTCCATCTTCATACCGTCAAAAGGTGATTGTATAGGGACTGTTCCCAAGGCTAGTGCTGGATGTCACATGGGACCTTGGGTCTCTAGAGTTCCCTGCATCTTTGTAGGACTCACTCCAGATTTGGGAGAATGGGGCACATAGGTCCAGACATGCTGGTCCATACCTATATCTGAGTTAGAGAGCAGTTTATCCTTTAAGTCTGGCCGGGAGAAGATTCCTTATATGATCTCTTCTCATACATGAAGGGGTTCTCACTCCTCTTCAGGCAGATATGTGGCTGGGTTTAGGGTTCAAGTGGCTTCTATCTGTATGTAGGGATTCTCCCCTATCATGGACTGATATTGAGCCACTAGTTCCTCAATCATCCAGTGGCTGGCAGTCCTGTTTAACAGGGAGGTGACCTGGTGCGGCACCTTGATGGTAATATTTTGTCCCGAAGTCTGTTTGTCTGCTTCCTATACTAGCATCATCATGGCTGCTAGTGGTCTCAGACAAGGGGGCCATCCCAAGGCTATTGGGTCCAATCTTTTTGACAAGTATACTACAGGTCTGTTCCATGGGCCTGTCGATTGGGTCAAGACTCCTAACTCAACTCCTCCTTTTTTAGGTACATAGAGAGTGAAAGGGCACGTGAAGTCTAGAAGCTCCAGCATGAGAGCCTCACATAGTTTTCTCTTGAGTTGGTTGAAAGCTAATCTTCTTCCTTTTCCTATTTGGGAGGTCCATGGTGGGCCTGTGGAGGGCTCCATGGTGTGGCTTAGTAATGGCAGAGAACCCTGGGACTCAGAGTTTTCAAAATCCAGCTGCCCCCAAGAATTTCCTGAGTTGCCTCCTACTTTTAGGGAGGGGATTTTGAGTGATATCTTGCTTTGGTTGCTCCCCCAACCCTCTCTGTCCTCTGCTGAGGTGATGCCCCAAGTAGGGGACTTCTTCCCAACAGATCTGAACCTTTTTTTTTTTTTGGAGATTTTGTATCCTGTCCTGACTCCTGTAAGAAGCATGCTGGTTTTCACTGCCCTTTTTGCAGATCTCTTTTGTGGAAGCAACCAGCAACAGGTCATCGACAAAAACTGCAAGATGATGCTCCTAGCCCATTGGGCAGGCAGTTTTCTAAGTCTTTTGCCAGAGCCTCCCCAAAGATGGTAGGGAAGTTTTTGAACCCTTGGGGAAGATGCATCCATGTTCCTTTAAGTCTAGGCATGTGAAAACAGTGTCCATTGGAAGTATCAGACTCAGTAAAGTATATGAGTTTTTGACTATGAGGTGTAGTCTCAGTCACATTGTTAATTCTGTGGAGGTCCTGTGCTAGCCAGTAGTCACTAGTTCCTGTTTTTTTTATTTTTTTCCTAGTAGCAAAGGGGTATTCCATGGGAATTGGATTTCCCATAGAACTCCTCTCTTTTTAAGACCTTTGATGTGAGGTGCTATCCTCAGTTGGGTTTCTAAGGAAATTGGATACTGTTTTTGTCTCACCAGGGTGACACCTGGCTTTAGTGTCATCACTATTGGTTGGTGTTCTCTCATGAGGCCAATTTCCACTTGTATGCCCCTCACTAGAAGAAATTGTTCCAAGTATAAGTCTTATCAGTGAAGGTGTCTTTGGTCCCTTCTGTTGTCCTTTCCTGATGGAGCCTCCATTCTTCTTCTGGGTGGATTTCTAATGTCAGTACAGGCAGGGAACTGGACTTGGTCATGGGACCCAAGTCCATGGTCATTGTGGTGCCTAGTTTGGATAGTGAGTCGTTTTCTAATAAGGGTCCAAGGGTTTCAGGCACATACAAGAACATATGACAGATTCAGTGTCTCCCTACAAAGTAATCTTGATGCTCAAAAAACTGGTATTTCTTAGTGGACCCTATTGCTCCAATGATAATGATTGAGTTCTTTGTGAGAATCTCCGGTGGGGTGAAATAGCCACATCACAGTAGAAATAGTCACCCCAGTATCTAGAATGAAGCCCCTGTGGTCTCTGAGATCAATTTTGACCATGGGCTCTTGGGGACCTATCGCAATTGAACTTGGTCATCCTCAGTAGGACATCCTCGAAGCCCCAGTCAGTGACATCAATGTTTAACATCTGCATTTAAAGCTTTCCTTTTCATTTAGAGTCCACAACTACAAAATGTTTAAGCACATCTTTTCTTTGTACCCCTTTTTGGCATGTCTGTTTCTTTTCCACATTCTGGGCACTCATTCCTCTAATGGTCTCTCTTCTTGCAGTGGGCACATTGGTCACTATCCAACCATTGCCCCCTTCCCTTGATTTCTAAGGGGGCTCCTGTGACTCCAGGGCCTCTCTTAAAGGCTGCAAATTCATGCTTTTTCTTGTCTCTCTTGGTCTCTTTCCTTTTTGGTGGTGGACTCTTGGTTTCTCAATAAATTAACATATTTTTTTCTGCCAATATTTCTAAGCATTGTAGCTTGTGTCTCACATCATAGGCCGACTGGTAACAAAGGCAGTGTTCACCGTGGACAAGTTCTTTGGAGCCTCTGGAATGAATGAGTTATATCTATTTCAGGCATCACAGAGCCTATCATAGAATTTGCTGTGGGTGGCATTCCCCTTCTCCCTAGATCATCTCATTCACCCACATCAAGTTGATGGTGCTCTATGCCCTTGCTTTAGCTCCCTCAAAAATTGCGGTCATCATTTGGATCAGAGCTTGAGTTCCCACTTGTGTATTTGCGTTCAAATTTGGTAGAATGTCTGTGAATCTTTTAGGATTCAGGAAGCTGGCTGGGGCTTGCACAATCATGCAAATGTATGATGGCTTGTGACCTTTTGGAGTAAAGAGAGGTGTGTTGCTGCCAATTCAGGAGATCAGTAGTGGTGAAGTGTTGATAGATGAATATTTCTGCCCCAGTGATATATCTGCAATCCTCTTGTAGGAGGGGAAGGTCTGGCATTTCCTGCAGTGGACATAGGGGTAGGGGCTTTTCCTTGGACTTTAGTCAACCAGAGGTTGGAGAGCAGTTCCAAGTAGCTATTTGATCCTTTGGGACTGGGGGTGGAGGGGATAATAGCATCAGAGTGGATGTGGCTAGTGACATCTGATTGTCCCGGACTGAGATCAGAGGTGTTCCTGTCAGTTGGTCAGAGGCCAGCTGTGGTGGCTATTCATGTGGCCCTGTAGCATGGGCCTCTGCTAACTGTGGTTGGTAAAGAGAGGGCATAACCTCATCTTCTGTAGGGCCTCGAAGGGATGCAGGCTTGGGACATTCAGATTCGGCACTCTTGGTGGCTAGTATAGCTTGAGGCAGATGGGAATGGTATGTGGTAGCTAAGCCATCTGAGAGGGTTTAAGGCTAGAAGATACCAGGAGTTGACATACAAGAACTGGTTAGAGTGCCCCAGCACTCCCAGGCTCCCATGTAAATTTCTCAAACCCTAAGGGCAAGAGTTAAGTCCAAAGTCCCATCTGGAGGTCAGTCCATATGGAAAGAGGGCTAGTTGGCTTCACATAGAATCTTGAATTTAGAAGATTTTTAGCTTTACTTCATAGTCACCAGAAAAGTCCAGATTAAAGTTTCCCAGCATGGCTTAGAGGATTGGGTGAGTTCAACATCAGGAGTGTCTCAAACCCATGACCATCTGGAGAAAGGTGTGGGGTTGGGGAGCGGACCATTTCCAAACAATATGGAAAGTTTATATGTGCCTATCCCTGTGTGGTGTGTAGGGAGAGGGTTGAAGAGGACAGGGCTCTCCCTCAAGCAGATGCCTGCTGGCCTGGGTTTAGAGACTTAAGGAAGTCTTACTATATGGCCATGAGTATAAATCCATGCCTGGTCACTCCTCTGTTATGGAGGGGTAAGTGCCTACTAAGGTCAAACAACTTCCAGTGAAATAGCAGATCAGGGTCCAATCAGATCCCATAGCCACTGGGCAATGAGACCATTCCAGACACTCATACATTCATTCACTATTCATTCAGAAGTTATACATTTTCACTTTAAAATACTATACTGTCTTCTCCAAGTGGAGGCCAATATCACCTTGGAATATGTCTCAAGGTTGCCTTGGCATACACATCAAGGCTCCAGAGAGAGACCAGTTCCACCTTGAAATATGAATCAATGTTTTGGATGCAATTTTTGTCTGGATAACCAGTCCTGCACCGGCCTTCCTGTGCTGAATCTCCACTACCTAATTACTCAGGAGGACCTTACCTTGTCCTGATACTTTCTTATTCTTGTCTTCTACTTGGAGGCTTCCAAGACAGGGTCCCACAATCCTACTGGGCCTACTGGAAGGGGACTCCTGAATACCATTGGGAAGATAGTTCCCAGAACTATCCTGTTCTGGAAATAGGATAGTTATTGCAGGTTGCTCAAGGAAGTTGGATAAGGGAAGAGCAAAAGGGAAAAATTTCTGAGCAAGCTACTGATCTACATGACCTTCAGGAACAAATTATTTACAAGTGGATACATGGCTCTCTCCTGGCTGTTTATCTGTAGTTACATTCTTTTACAAGTATCTGAGGAGGAGTAATTCTTGGCCTTTCATTTCAGTAACTCTTAGTATTCTACTACAAAATCAATAATTCAAATTGTATAGTAGTCGAGCCGGGCA